>JAASGX010000991.1:0-11047 GCA_023334415.1 Phytopythium chamaehyphon | reverse complement strand
TTGGTAAGCACATGCTGGCTTGGAGGACGAGTGAGCAGTTGCTAACGCTAGACGACGCTACGTTATCAAGTCCATATCAACGCGCCCACATCTGGCACGGAGATTTCCTACAAATCCACCAGCTTCCAGCTCATGATAGCCGTGCGCACAAGCTTTCAAGACTACCCAAGGAGACTACATGCATGCAAGTAGATTAACTATGTGTGCTCTTCCTTCATACTAACGAGGCTGGCTGCGCCTCGTCTCGCTTAATCTGCTGGAAGTGGCGACTACAATAGTTGTGCGTGCGCTCGTATGCGGCACGACTGCATCCATCTAGCGCGCAACGCTTCCCACCACCGTGAGCCCAGCAATAGCCGTTCGACACAGCCACCTTCGAACAGGACGCGTCCGAGCATTTGGTGCCTCCGCCGTGAGCCCAACACAGCCCACGCGACTTTCCTCGTCGCTCGCATCCATCCACAAGACACTTCACCGACCCACCTGCCGTATCATCTTCAGATTCTCCAAACGACAGAGAAGTAGTTCACCAAGAAGCCAAGAACTCGTTTCTCACCGTGGCGCCAACATAGTCCTGCGTTCTTGGCGCTTGAGGTGCAGTCTGCCACGGAGCATTTCTTCCCTCCCTGTGTTGGTGTTTTTAGTTCTGGTTCTGGTGTATTGTCTCCAACGTTCGAGCAGCTCACCCCGTGCCGGAAGCAGAGTCCCCGGTTGATGATGTACTTATCACATCCGTCGATCTTGCAAGCCCTTGCCCGACGCTTCTCGTCGCTGCGTGTGCCTTGTGTCCTCTCGACCGCCTCGACAGCCTCAACCGACTGCTGGCTAGCGTTCAAGGGTGGGAAGATGTCCAAGCCCGGTCGGTTGTAGTCAACGACTGGGATATGCGAGATCGCTGGCGAGGTGTTCATGATGAACCTTATGGACGCCTTGTTGCGCGTGTCGCCATCGTGGGCTGTCCTCATGCTCTCTTCTGTTCCTTCCACCTCGACCTTGAAGCTTGCCGAGTGGTCCTCCAGTCGTCGTAGCGAATGCTCCAAGATCATCCAGCCAAGAGAGAGAGAGAGAGAGAGAGTGAGTAGTGGGTTGACCCAGTCACGTGTGTTGATTAAATGGCCGTCTGAATCGATCAGATCGAACATGGAAATGGATTTCCTGATAGTTCGTTTGGCTCGTGCAGTGCACCACTTTGTTCTCCTCAAAGCAATGAACATATCACGTCGTATTCACGATGAAGGGTCTCTGAAGCTGTGGTCCCTCGCCGTTGAGTACGTGAGTGAGCCCAGCACAAGGTGGCAGTTGGAGTGGTTTTAAAAAACCCGCGATGCGACTGTCTGCCGAGTGATGGCCTCGCTCCCTGGTTTCAAACTCTGCAGTTGAACGACGCCTTGCCAATTCGTTTCTGGCGTATTGGGGCTGTAGGGTGCGGCACGAATGGCTCAGGGTCGCTCGAGGCAGAAAAGACTGAGAAGCCGACTTTCGTGTGTTCGCCTCAGCTCAAGCTCGAACCATCGAAAAAATAAATCGTCGGCTAACACGTCGGCGAGCTTCCTGGAACGCTGCCGCGGTCCGGAGGCGAAACCATCATGCAACAAAGACACGGGTCACCACCAAAACCGGTGGTGCTATGTTTGACGCGGCAGTGTTTACGAAGTGCAGGACTTCCATCATGGAAAAGTTGGCTCTCGCAGGACATTCTTTTGCTCCAGCGTGGTTCGGCTTCCAAGGCTTTTGCGGCTCCATGCTTCCACACATGAAGGCCGAAATACATTACGAGGGTGAACCCATTGGCCAGCACCAAACCCAACCGACCACTTGACCAAGCAAAGTCTCACTTTGTTCCTTGAGAGCACAAGCTGCGATTGACTTTACGGTATCGAACACGGCGCATTGGCCCAAGGCGGCTTGCCAACCGCTCGCTATTTGCCACGACACCCCCTCGGAGGTCGTTTAACTCCTTCAGTTCGCAATCCACGACCATGCGAGCACCGCTCGCTGCGATCATCAACACCACCAGACTCCCGCACGCCACGATGGACAAGGCATCCATCGACTTTATCATGAACGACTGTGATAGCAGCGTGGAGGACGCCCGGCCAGCGGAGACTGTGGACTCCATCGACAGGATGCAACGTCGGCCGCAGCCTAAAGCTGCTGCTCGGGCACTGAGTAGCGACGAGAAGCGTCGAGCAAGGGAGTGCAAGGTCGACGGATGTGATAAGTACATCATCAACCGAGGACTCTGCTTCCGACATGGGGTGAGCTGCTTCATTCACACTACAGCGATCGCAAGAACCGAGAACTAACTTTCTGTCTCCTTGTACCCAACGACGCTAGGGAGGAAAGAAGTGTTCTGTCATTGACTGCACCTCCAGCGCCAAGAATGCAGGGCTATGTTGGCGTCACGGTGAGAGTTCTACCAGATTCCTGTGTTTGGCATGATGAGAGAGAGCTAACGATCTTGTGCTTTGCAACAACCAGGCGGGTCAGTCAAGTGTCTTATGGACGGGTGCGAACGACGAGGAAAGTCGCGTGGACTGTGTTGGGCCCACGGTGGTGGGACCAAGTGCTCGGACGCGTCATGCGTCAAAGTGGCGGTCTCGAATGGCTATTGTTGGGCACACGGCGGAGGAAAGCGGTGCGCACTCGATGGGTGTAGGCGTGCAGCTTACGAGCATACACACAACTACTGTACTCGCCATTTCGAAGAGCTTCGATCTGTTGGTGTTGGTATCGCGTAACTAGAAAAGCAGCGGAGCTTGGGAAAGTTGATTAGAGGACAAGCATCTAGACGATAAATGAAATTCTGCTGAGGCGTATAATGTAGCGGAGAACCGTCATGTAGCTTATCCTTCAGAGCTTGTAATTCTTGTGTCAGATCTCCATGGTCTCGTTTCCATCCTTGTACTGCTCATAGTGCCGTCTGCAGTAGTTTCGTGTGCGCTCGTAAACCACGCGACCGCATCCTTCTAATGCACATCGCTTCCCGCCGCCATGAGCCCAACAAAACCCGTTCGACACGGCCACTTTCTCGCATTCAGGCTGCTGGCACTTCGTACCGCCGCCATGAGACCAGCAGTACCCACGGGACTTGCCGCGGCGATCACATCCGTCCACGAGACACTTCACAGACCCCCCTGCAGTTAAATCATAACACAATGAGACGGTAGCTAGACCCTTGAGAGCAAACGGCATCCTACCGTGACGCCAGCAGAGCCCCGCATTCTTTGCACTCGAGTTGCAGTCGGCGACAGAGCACTTCTTGCCTCCCTGCCGATTTGAACATATCACTGGTGAGGTGAGATATCGAATTTAGCGTTGGAATGAATTTTACCCCGTGTCGGAAGCAGGCGCCTCGGTTGATCGCATAGTTCACGCAGTCGGGGATTTTACACTTGCGTGTGCGGCGCTTCCGCTTGCCTTCATTGTTTGCTTTGGCATTACCTTCGTCCTCCTCTATACTCAAACGTGCTGCATCGGGGTCTGAGGTTGCAGCAAGTGTAACGAGGGCTGCAATAACAGCAATGTCATCCGTTGACTCGGGAGACAGCACATCCGAGCTGTCGTTGGCGGACACGATGAACTGCAGCGACGCCTTGTTGTGAGATAATGCGCGTTCTAGGCGAGATGCAGGTGTCAATTCGCCAACGCTTTCTTCAGGCCGGCTTTGTTGTAAACCATCAACTTCAGTACCCGCCAAGCCAGGCTCAAAGTCCGGCGGACTGTCGGCGCCAAGTAGAAATTGGAGCGATGACTTCGACGGTGAATTTGTATCGGCTGCACCACTCATACCTGTGTCTCTCTCCTCTCGATTGGTTTTGGTGTGTGGGATGTTTTCTTTGGCTGCAGCAACTAGCTTAGACCAGAACTGTTCTTGGTCTGCAACAAATGTTGGATGAATTGACTGGGTCCAGATACCCTGCCCTGCTTGTCTTGCTATTTCGGTGATGCATCAATCTCCAGCAATTCTAATGCCAAATAGACGGAGGGAGGACCCCATGGTGCCAACCATCGGGACGAGCTAATTCTGGTCCCGAAGGAAGTCCCGCAGTGGACTCTTCCACCGACTAATTCAGCTTCCACGCATTGCCGCGCCAATAAACCTCGAGAAACCCGAAAAGCGACTAGTGTGCTGGTCAACAGGTGGAAAACAACACTTCAGACCAAAGCTGTGTGCAAATAACTTTCGCATTCGGCGCTCAGCAACATCTCGAGGCCAAATGAGATCGAAGAAGGATATGTCGAAGTCGGCATTGCACAGTGCACTTGCTGGCAGCTTGTTGTGACCATATCGAGCCGTCGAAATGCTCGACCACGAGTGCTAGTTCTGGCAGCAGAGCTTCTTCATCGCGCCAGTTTTCTTCTCTATGCCTTGATCTCCAATGCCTTCATAGCGCCATTGGCGTGTGTCTATGGCCGCGACGTAAACGCCGCAGTGCTTGCTGTTGAAGCCTCAATTGGCGCGTTAACCAGGGACATATTGTTCGCAACATCTTTCGCCGTAAGTGGGCCATGTCCTCCTCCGCTAGTCTTCTCGAAGCCGATAGGGAAGTGAGGTGATGGAAGTGAAGCGCTGAACGCTGAGTCATAATCTGATGGCATGCTCGAATGAAAATCACACCTGCTGGTCACCTGAAGCAGATGCTTGGCACTCTCGTGGGCTGAGCAACATCTCAGCCCAGCGAAAAAAAGCCGATCTGGGCTAGGTGGTCGAGCATATGGAGCTCTCATGGCACTCAGTCATGAAAACTCAATGCGGGCTGTTACCGTGATATGATTAGTACTGGGAGCGTACTCATCACTCGCTGCTATTTTTCGATAACGCGCGACACGCACCTCCGCGCTGGCCCAATCACACCTCCTGCTCCCAAGCTGTCGAGCTGATAGTCGCGGTTTTAGAGCTGAATGCTATCGTCAACGCTAACGCGAGCGCCGGTCGCCCGGTTCGCCACACTTCGCATTAGAAGCTGCAGCCATCTGTAAAGGAGTTCCTAACTGCATGGGCTCGAGCCATGGATGACCAAGCCGAGGACGCACGCACCAAGTTGGACCTGCCGTTCATCCTCAACGGGACGACGAGTGCGACCAGGAGGACCAGCCAAAGGGAGACGAGTGACTCGGTCGGCTCCGACCGGTTGGCAGCCACTTCGGACGAGAAGTTCCGCCAGCTCACCCAGGCCGAGAAGAAGCGGAAGCGCACGTGCACCATCGACGGATGCGACAATTACATCGTGCACAAGGGCCTCTGCTGTCGCCACGGTGTAAGTAGCTACCTGCTATCTAGTTGGCTGGCTGGCGACTGTGGATCCACCACGGTCTCACCTAACGACCTGCTTTGTCTGACGTGACTTTGGTTTGGCAGGGAGGCAAGAAGTGCATCCAGCCTGGCTGCACGACCAGCGCCAAGCATAATGGGCTCTGCTGGAAGCACGGTACGACGAGAGAGACTCGCTTTGCGATGTCAAGTGGATTGCCTCATCTAACGCGCTACGTTGGACGATCGTGGGCCACCACTTTCTTTCGCCAGGCGGCTCAGTGCTCTGCAAGATGGACAAGTGCACGCGAAAGGCCAAGGCGAGGGGGCTCTGCTGGTCCCATGGCGGCGGCACCAAGTGCCAGCAGAACGAGTGCGACAAAGTGGCGGTCTCGAACGGCTTTTGTTGGGCCCACGGAGGCGGCAAGCGCTGCGTTTTCAATGGGTGCATACGACCAGGGTACGAACGCACAAACAACCTGTGTCCGCAGCACCATCGGCAACAACAGGAGCAGCAAAGAGGACTCGAGCAGCAAGATCATCGAAATCACCACTTTGAGATGCAGCAGCGAGAACAGCAATTCCAGCATTACGAAGACCGGCGATTTGAGGTGAAGCAGGAATCTTCACACCATAGATACTATGAGCCCCGAGAGCAAAGAAGACATCGGGAAGAAACCAAAGCAGGAGACAGCAAGGACGACCTCGTGCTGTACTATCAACTGTAACTAAGGACGAGATCGACCCTGGTCGTGAGCCCACATGACGAAATGACAAACCACCCGTCACGAACAGGGATTCATGAGGACTGTGCCAAGCCACCCAACTTTCTCCCCCTCGCTCACCTCCACAAAATAGTCCTAGAGCTAAAAACATATCTTTCATTCCCCTAAAATTATCAAATGCCCCCTTACTATACATAATTTTACCTTATTTAATAAATAGTTGAGAATGGTCTTTGCTATTCATGGAGAAAACGACCCGCCTTTTCAGCTGCCACGAATGACTCGTTCGTCCTCATTCCACGCGAAGCCTTACTTCTTTCCTGTTTACAAGATTTGGATCTCGAAGACAAAGTCTACCCGTAGAAGGCAGCACATCGCTTCCGGGACGCACGCCAAGCCTTGAAATAGTGCGAGTGCCAGGTCGCTTTCGCAAGAATATGTGTGGCAAAGTTGCCAAGATTGTTGGCGAGGCAAGCAAACGTTGACCAAAAAGTGGAATGCATCGAAGGCCGCGAGGGAATCTGTCAGCTATGCTGGAGCGATGAAGTACTGAGCCATGATTTTCACCTTGTACCACAAGGCAAGAGGCAGGCAAGTCTGCTCATCATTCTTAATAACAGCGAGTGCGACACGATTTCTGTTGGTGGGAATGCAGCAATGCGTAAGTGTGGAAAAGCAGCTTGAGATGGCCTCAGCTCGGTGTTTCGCTGAAGCTTCGGTTGAGAGCTGTGGACACGTAATGCGCATCAAGGCTCAAGTGATTGCCACGCCGCACGATTTCGAGCGCTCCGGAGCTGTCCAAAAAGAATCATCCTTTCGGCTCGAAACCGAGACGCCTTGAAGTGTTGCACTTAGACGTACGTAACTGATAGTGTCCAGCTCTCGCGGACACAATAGCTGCCGATAGCTACAGATGCCGACGGCGAGCTGGGACTTGCGGGTCGTGTCGACATCCAGCTCTTGGAACATCGAGGCTCCTCAAAATGAGAAGGACACTTTTCAGGTTATGGGCTCATCAATGAAATACAGTAGACCTGTCGAGTACCAAGCTCTGGTCGATTGCGGTGGTCGTTAAGATAATGCATGCGGGCTTGGACCAACAAGCGTCGGCTTTCTTTGCGCGGTCATGCCACGATTCCACCTCCCGCAACAGAATTGGTCGTCAGTTATAATTGAAAACAAAATCAATTATATCCCAAAAGCCCCGTTCGCCATCGGTCTCAGCTACAGTAATAGTAAGTAGCTCGCAATGGAGACGCGCGACTCGACGCTGGGGCTCGCGTTGATCCTGATCGCGGCCGAGAAAGAGAAAGAGGCCAAGAAAACCAAGCGGATGTGCATCGTGGACGGTTGCTCCAAGTACATTGTGCACCGAGGTCGCTGCTGTGCTCATGGGGTGAGAGCGATGGTCTTTTATCGAGTCATGTCGGATGTGATGTGATGTGTAGCGTGATGTTGCGAAATGTTACGTCGTGACACGATGATGGTCCTCGCAGGGTGGAAAGAAGTGCTCGGTGGACGGATGCTCCACGAGTGCCAAGCACGACGGGCGTTGCTGGAAACATGGTGAAAATGCCTGCTCCACTTTCTCTGATGTGTGTTTGTGTGCACTTCTGACAATTCAATTTGGATTTGGACTTTTGTTTTCGCAACTTAGGCGGCTCGGTGCTCTGCAAGATCGACAAGTGCACTCGCAAGGCGAAATCGCGTGGGCTATGCTGGTCGCATGGTGGTGGAACGAAATGCCGACACGAACCATGCGGCAAAGTCGCAGTTTCCCATGGTTTCTGCTGGGTCCACGGCGGAGGCAAGCGATGCACCGTAGAGAGCTGTATTAAACCGGGCTACGAGCGGACTGGTAACATGTGTCCGCGGCACTACAAGGAGGAGAAAGACATGGATATAGGGGAGATCGTTGAACTCTAAGCATCGATCATGATTCCGTTGATTTTCCCGTCGGATGTAGCTCCAGAAATCGTGAAATAACTGCTTGGTATTGATGCGGTGCTGTATCCTAGGCAAAGTCATTTGCTTTTGTCGTGCTCAAAACACTCCACATTAGTAGGTGATTTGTTTGTATAGATGCACGGGGTCCCCGCGCATCTATACAAGATTCCCGCGGCGGGGATCTCAAATCAGCGGAGGAGATCTTGACGCGAAACGTGATCATTTTAGCTATGACTGCTTTGCTGACAAGATTAATGACAGCTAAGCGCAGCTGAGTGGCTATGAATTGCACGGCACAGTTTCTTTTTCTGATGCTAGCAAATACTCAATCATCCACCGCACACATGCCCTATGCATTAGTAGAAATTTGGGAAGAGTGGGTACTCTTCATTGTATAATGTGAGGCGTCAATTGATTTGCGTGTCAATTTTGCCTTGTGGTTGACCCAGCGTTGCAATCTAGCAATCATGGTATCATGTGACCACCCGTCTATTGCTCCGTTTGAAGTAGCTTGTGCCCACAAACCACAGTTTATGCGCATTAGGTGCACTTTTGTCAGGACTAACGCATCTCCAGTCACCTTAGCTCGCCAGACGTTAAACGGTTCAATCTATTCACCCTTTGTGAATGAATTCAAATCAATTTCGCCTTCCAGAAACGATGTAGCACTCCCACAAAGTGCTGTACTCGTGTAAGAGCAGCAATCTGGCTCAAGTACTTGAATGCAGCTGCTAAACCCTTGTTCGGTCTAGCCTCACGGAACTGGCAACACAAATGTGAGAGGTAGCGTAGTAGAGCAAATGCTGTAATACGCTTGCTCTCGCGGATCCAGTACACTTAGCTTAAAGTGAACGAGCAAAGTGGCCACTTGACGGAATCAATTTGCAAAGAGGACATCAACAGTAAATAGACCGTGCGACAATACCAAATTCAATCAACTCGTCTGCAGCTGGCTCGCAAAAGGAATTCACGCAGATGCGTGGCAAAGTGTTGGATTGGCATCGTACGGACGAACAGTTTCCACTATCTCGTAGAGGGAATAGTCTCGACGAATAGCCCCAGTTCTTATCACGCAAACTGAACGACACATATCGCTATTCCAACCAAATGATACTTCACCAAAGTGCTGGAGGTCGTGGTTTTCCAGGTCACAAACCGCTTGAGAAAAACAAACATTTGCTCGCTCAGGTAAAAGTAGATGGATTCTTGACCTTGAACGTGTTTCGAGTAGTGGCACAGGTAACGCGGTTAAGGTCGTGCTGTCAGCGTTTCGGGGAACTGTTAGGAGCGCGTCAGAAAGCGAACGAGGGACTTTCCACGGATTTGGTCGGTATAGCGAGCAGCGCTACTTCAAATGTGCCTATACACACGATTGCCACAGCCGGGAAGTGTTGTGAGATCGGGCATCGAATGCAATGACAGTTATGCGAGCCCACATCTACTATTTCGAGTAGTAGTATGTAGTGTCGCCAAAATCACCCGAGCTTCTTTGAACACCAACCCGATGGTGATGATGTTCCAGTCTATGTTGCTGGACATACGCAGCAAACTGTGAGCTTCATCATCGCCTCTCAACGATACATCTAACCTTGACTGTCAATAGACAGTCAACAGAGGTAACTGCAACGCTGAACGGGGCTCTCACAAATAAGAGTCACGCTTCAGCCGTCAGAAATAGTATGGTAGTTGCATCGAGCTAGCTTGGTTGTTTGGGTGAGGCGATGTTGCTATCAAATGCATCTTGATTTGATCTGGAGATACAAGATTCTGCGCTGTTTTGCAAGTCAATTGGCCACTAGCTTGTATATTTGCAATGGCTAGCTGGTCCCTAGCTGGCCGGAAAAGCTTTCTTCCAGTACGATATCGTTACAAAGAATTGGATACGCTCGCTCTGTTTCCTCGTACCGCTCGATATCAATCGACTAGCTTTCTGGCTCACAGCCCATTCATTAATCATTTTCTTTTCAAAATCTACATTTGAGAGCAAGTTCGGGCACTACAACGCATTCACTGATTGCACACGTAGAACACTCTTTGGAGGATTTGATGCTGAGCTAGGTCCGAGCCGGTTATAGGCACACACACACGTTCAGATCAAGGGCTTCTAGATTAGATATGGCTATCGTGCGTCTATGCTCGCACTCGATCCGAACCAAGGGTCTTAATGGCAGCTTCGTTGCCCGATTCGAGCAGATTCTTCTCGTGGTCACATTCATATTGCCTCTGTCATTGGCGAGCGATCGTTGCTTGAGGTTCCTTGGGGTAGTTTTGGCCATCTAGGTCTTAAAAGACGGCTTTTTGCAAACCGAAAGGCGAAATATCTATCTGATGATCACTTCATCAACCGGAAAACGTTTTAATTCCTAAAGGAAAGGCCATTGCAGGCAAACGAAATTGGACGATAGCATTCGTAGTCACATCCACCGTAATAAACTTCGTTCCAGCACTGCAAAATCAGCCCCAACTAAGTCTGAACGCGATTTTGAAGTTATCTAGCTGTCCGAACTCAACCAACTTGCTTCCACGGCCTTCCCATGACGAGTTTACGGTCCCTTGAGCTCCAGAAGCCGCTCAACAAGCTCCATACCTTAGTTGGAGACCAGTTAAGCCTTGACTCAAGGTGGTTCACCACCAGATGGGCGTTTCCAAGTGTCTATCCCGGTAAAGACACCAGTCGTCACATAACTGCACGCGAACACTGAGCTTCGCGAATCATCAGGATGCTAGCGAATGATTCATCGACTCAATTGGAGGCTCTATACAGTAAAGATTTGGAGCAAATGAGGGTTGCTTGCGCTGTGATTGAGCCTCAATCGCTGTCCAACATCGACTCTCGAGTCGTTTGAAACGACCAATCTCACACGAGAAAAGTGTCAATCGACTGAAAGGCAAAGCAGAAACATATCATTCGCGACAGCACGACTTGGTGCCTCGAAGCTCGTGGTTCATGGCGCAGTCAAACGCTGGCATAAATTCTCTCGCTCTGTTCGGCACTGAAAGTGCTCGGTTCGGAACAGCAAAAAGGAGCGGCAGTTGGTTTTCGGCCTTGTGATACTTTTCGCCAGAGCAGAGGCTCTCACATAAGGCAGCGCAGCAACGGGACGGAGATATGTTGTGCTGT
>JAASGX010000990.1:0-11048 GCA_023334415.1 Phytopythium chamaehyphon | reverse complement strand
TGGATTTTGTGGACGTGCAACCAATGGATATTTTTGCTACCCTGTGGACTTTTTGAGATGAACCACAAATGCTCTTTGCTGCCCCAGATGTTCACCATCCCGTGACCAGACAATGGTTTGCGTGTACTGCAACAGGTGCCCACAATCGTAGTGACGGGCATCGTCGCAATTTTGCAACTCCACTATCATAAAGGTTGGTCAATCAACAATTCGAGTGGTGCTGTGCAAGTGCACATGGAACTGAACCTTCTCCGCGACATCACTCAACACGCCGAAGCACAGCTCGCAAGTCGATCGTGTGATGGTACATCAGCACTCAGCACAGCTAATCCAAGTTTACCCAACGATGGCGAGAAGCCTGCACCAAAGAAGCGTTAGCGCAAGCGAGATAACCGCAGACAGGAGATCGCGCTGCTTCGACAGCGCGCCCGCGAACTCGAGCAACGTTTGCAGTCATTGGTAACCGCGTCGGTACGACCAATTGACGAGATTGACAGTTTGCCGTGGAAGAGAATTGCTCGGCGTCAGATAGAACGACGACAGATGTCCGAGACAGAGAATCGTCGACTCAAGACACTCGTCCACACGAAGATGCTAGCATCGCAACAAGCTATCACCTTCCTTAGAGAAACTTCGGAGCTTGGTGCGAATGATATGCCGCGTCAATCAAGAATGGTATGCAAGTCACCTGCTCAATGGACAAGGAACGAGATCATGACTGCTAAGCGATATGCGCAAGAACTTGCGGATGAGTTTGAGCGGGTTGAGCTGATCCTGAATATCCACGAGAACAACGAGGCGGTCTGGCAGCAACACAACTCGGGTGACGGGCAAATGTTCACATCGACAGCAGCAATTCCGCTGAGCGATGACCAAAGTGTGCTTTACCTGGATCTTCAAAGCTCAAGTGTGATACCATTCCCGTTCGAACGTGTCTCCACGGCGGCGTGGACGGCAACTAGAGCTATACTGGCGCAAAATGACGGTTCTAATTGCATCCACGAAGACAATAGCCAGGTTCTGGCCAAAGTTGAGGGTGGTGTGGGCACTTTCACATACACGACATTGGTAGCAATTCGACGCTTTGTGGAGAAGACAAGAAAGCGCATGGTGATAGTATGCCGATCGTCATGCGATGATGCAGACCAGAGCGAGCACCTTGTCACCGACGAAACGAGTTGGTGCGTGTTCGAGCCGACACTAGACAACTGTACGCTTGTGCGAACTTGTGTGCACGCGATTCCCGTTCCTCGAGATGTGGGGCTTGCATCGAATGGAATAGCACTGCAGAATCTTACTCAGACGCTTGCGTCAGAAATTACGAAGGAGCTGGCGTCGCTGAAGCTCATGATTGAGGACTTGCTCGTAGACGAAGAGGTGCAATACGACAAGAAGAGGTTGGAAACTTCCTGACGAATAAAAAGCTTTTCGTGTACCTTGTAGCTAGTAAATGTCAAATACTGTAACATCAGAAGAGACGACGGCTGTAGCTCCTTCATGATGATCACGAAGCTTTAGTGTTCTCAAGCTGCAGTGCTTGTGCATTCTTGTTGTCAAATTCACGAAGTAACGTGACAAGGAGACCCGTATGTGCCTAGTTTGATGTGCATCCTTTCGACCAGTTGTAATGAAGTAATGTCACCGCTGGTATCATGCACAACCCGAACGCTATCATACTGCAGCTCCATGAATTGTCCCGACAGTTTTTGCCGACTTTCGATATTGTATATCCCGCTCAGTTGAGACGAATCATCGGGCTTTGCATCCCAAATGACTTCATCTGGTGGACAGCAAACGGACTGAGTGATCCAAGAACTACAGCAAACGGACTGAGTGACCCAAGAACTACAGCAAATATCGTACCCGCAATCGTAATGACGGGCGTAGTAGATTATGTCAGGTGGCATCAACATGCGGCTCGACACTGCGTATACTCTCAACGTGAGAGGGGCCGATGAACCATTCAGTAATTCGACTGCCACCAAGTACACACACTAATGGTCCTGAACTCAATTCTTCTCAGCAACGACTCGCATGCTGCCCAGCTTGCGCGCCAACCGCACGCAGGAACGCTTCTATTCAGCACAGACGACACAAGGCCACACAGCGAAGAAAGCAACTTTGTCGCAAAGATACTCCAAGCTAAACGAATCAATCGCAAGCAGGAGCTTCCGCTGCTTCGACAACGCGTCCGCGAGCTAGAACGACGTTTGCAGTCGTTGACATCCGTGTCCACTCTGCCAAGCGATACAATTAGCGAGCTGCTGTGGAAGGATATTGCAAGGCGACAGCACGAAAGACGACTACTGTCTGAGGCGGAGAATCGCCGACTCAAGAAGCTTATTGTCAAGAAAAAACTGGCATTGCAGCAACTTAGCAATCTCCTCGGTCAGTGTTCAGAGTTGGATGTAATCCACACACCTCGTCAACCCAGAACGGTAAAGATGCCTGCTAAATGGAATGCCAAAGAGCTTTCCAAAGCCAAGAGGTACTCGCTAGAAACTGCGAGTGAGTTTGAGCGAGTTGACTTTATTTTGAATCGCCGTGAGCCATACAAGGCTGAAGCGCATCAGTACACTTCCACTGACGACCAGCTCTTCTCAACGACAACATGTTTCCCACCGAGTAATGACCGAAGCGCGCTTAACTTGCATTTTCGAAGCAAGTTCATGATGCCATTCCCGTTCGAACGCGTTTCTGCAGCAGCGTGGGCTGCAACCAAGACCCTGATTGTTCGAATCGACAGCGCCAGCTGCATTCAAGAGGATCACGATCAAATGCTAGCAAAAGTTGAAGATGCTGAAGGCATCTTTCGCTACAGTGCTGTTGGTGCTTTTCGACGCTTTTCAGACAAACCTAACACGCGCGTCGTGATTATTTGTCGATCGTCATGCAGCGAAGCAGACAACCACGAGCACGTGGTTACTGAGGAGACAAGCTGGTGCGTGGTTGAGCATGTAAACGACAACAGCACTCTTGTTCAAATGTGCGTGCACGCACTTCCTACCCCTCAAGGCCCAGGTGACGACAGCCTGACTAAAATTTCGCAGAAGCTTGGATCGGAGACCATTAGAGGCTTTGCAGCGTTTAAGTGCGCAATTGAAAATTCTCTTGTGGATGAAGACGCTCAATACGACATGGAGCTGAGGGACTCATCGTAGCAGCGACATTTTTCTTCATCACAGTTCTTGAGACGAGTATAGGTAACAATATAAAACCTACCAATGATCACATTGTACACTTGGTAATGTTTCACCATTCCACTCTTGGAAAACCGTTGCTCACGAGCCAGTCAAGGCAGTAGCGATCGTAGTCCCGCGCGGTGAGGTACAACTGCCGCTTGTTCATAGTTTTCTTGTGATCGCGAAATACCCACTGCAGGATCTCCATGTGGCTGCAGTAAATTGACCGGATCGACACATCGGCGGTCACTTGAGCCATGTTCTTGTGTGTCAGGTACAAAATCACCTCAAAGTGGCCTCGAAGCGAGGCACGCTCCAGTGCTCGACTTGTGCATCCTTGGGAGTAGGACTTTTCCAGCCACTGGATAATGTCAAGCCGCCCAGTCCCCGCCGCGTTGTCGATAGCAGCGCTTGTGCAGCCTTCTTGACGATGCTGGTAAAGCCATTCCATCACTGTGAAGTGTCCCTCCTTTGCCGCTTCGTCAATTGCCTTTGTTGTGCACCCCTCCAATCGTTTGTGGTGGAGCCACTTCACCATTGCTAAATGACCGCCAGCAGCAGCAGTATCCATCGCTCGCGTTGTGCAGCCTTCCGCACGATTCGAGTTCAGCCACTGAACTACCTCCAAGTGTCCATTTCCGGCGGCGCCGTCCATAGCAGCCGTGGTGCAGCCTTCCACGCGGTTCTCTTGCAGCCATAAGACGACATCCAAGTGATTCTCTCGAGCCGCCCCATCCATCGCCATTGTCGTGCAGCCTTCCTTGCGGTGGCCATGCAGCCATTGCGCGGTCTTTAAGTGGCCGTTCGCAGCAGCTTCATTCATCGCGTTGACTGTGCATCCCTCGCTTCGATTGGTATGCAACCACACAACGACCTCAAGGTGTCCGTTAGCTGCTGCTCCATCCATGGCTTTTGTGGTGCACCCCTCCTTGCGGCTCTCGTGAAGATATTTCACGACGTCAAGGTATCCGTTCTCCGCTGCTTTGTTCATGGCAGCGGGGGTCCACAATTTTGCGTCATCTCCATCGCTTTTGGTTTTGTTCAGCCACATCAGGACGTCAAGCTTCCCGTTGGCCGCAGCCCCCGTCACCGCCTTGCTCGTGCACTTGGCTCCATGTTCATGCAGCCATTTGACGACTTCAAGGTGTCCTTTTGACGCAGCATCGTCCAGGTAAATGTACCGGAGCGACTTGAAGCAGTGCTGGTGGATGTACTGCAGCGCCTCAAGGTGCCCGCCACTGGCGGCGTTGGCGATGGCCTGGATGGTGCACTCTCCCGGGATGGTGCGGAGCCACCGGATCATGTCCATATCTCCGTGGGCCGCGGCCTCGTCCAGCAGGCAGAGCTTCTTGCCCATCATGGTGCAGTCCACGAGCCACTTGGCGACCTGCGGGTGGTTGTGGCGCACGGCGAAGCGCAGCTCTGCTGCCCCGAAGAACGTGCGGCGGTGGCAGTGCTTGTAGAGCCACTGCAGGACGTGCAAGTGTCCGAGCTTGGCGGCGACCTCCACGGCCCTCGTGACGGCCGTCTGCGACTCGTACTCGTCCACGAGCCACTTGAGCACCTCCAGGTCTCCTCGTTCGGCCGCGGCCACGGTTCCCCTCGAGAACTGCGAGGCTCGGAGCAGCGGTTCGTCCTTGGCCCAGGCCTGAGGCTGCAGCTCTTCCCGGATCGCCAGGCGCCTGAGCAGGTAGAGGCTTCCGGTGGCGCAGGCTCGTGGGATGGTCCAGAGCGTCGAGGCGTCCAGGAACGCGTCCAGAACGTCCAAAACGTGCGGCAGGAAGGCGATGCTGGGCCTGCTGCGTGCCAGGAACGCGACGCTGGACAGCCGAGGGACGCGTTTCGGCCGCTGGAACTCGTACGGCTCCAGCAGCGGAGCCACCAGCGGGTCCTCCATGCCTGCGGGCCGGCTGGAGACTTGGGGAATGAGCTCGCGAGCTTTGACATTTGGCAGAGTGAGACTGTACCCATGGCGTCACAACCAGAACTGTTATAACTGATTTATGTAGGTGATTTTGAATTTTCAAATATTTGCTTACTATGGTTTTAGCCTACAGTATTACCTCTGATGAATGGTATCTGAGATATGGTGCGGAGAGGGTGGCAAGCGATGGCGTGGCGAAGTGGCTTGAGGAACCTCATCTTGGCTTGACGATCCTGGTGGCCGATGGCTTCAGGTGATCTGTGAATCAGGAATCTTGGGCTTGATGTGATTGATGTCGCGACTACGCAGCCAATTCGCTTTGCTAGCCTCAAAGCTATAATCAAACACTAAGCATTCAGGTCCCAACAAATGTCGGCACACTTCTTGGAGCTCTCATCCTAAGTCTTGAGCTGTCGCCGACGAAACCAGCGATCCGAGTTACCCCAGTCAATAGCAAGTGGCTTCATATCGTGAAAGGTGAATCTCAATGTAGCAAACATCAACGTTGGCATGATCGCTTTGTCGTTCATTCATTAGCAGCAGAGAGAGCTGACAGCAATACGAGATGAAAAGCTACTGATATGCCAAGTGTTTGAGCCGCTGATAGGTAGCTAAAGCTCCAGGCTTCCTGTATCTTCAGCGAGCACACGTCAAAGGAAGCGCTCGCGGATGGTGTAGAAGAAATCGGGCTCCCATAGCTTAGGAGCGAACTTCACGATCCCATCGATCTCAGCCTTCACTTCCGGCGTCAGCTTGTCCACCACCGACAGCGCCTTCACCGTCTCCTCGAGCTGCGCCGAGTTGCGCGCGCCAAGTAGAACAGTCGAGACGTTTTCGTTGGAGATGCACCATGCGATGGCTAGCTGTGCAAGCGTACACTCGAGCTTGGCAGCAATGGGGACAAGCTTGCGGACAATGGCCACCTTCTGATCCAAGTCAGGCGTGTACGCTTGGAACGCCGGGTTTGCGAGGCGCGAGTCGTGCGGGGTGTTGTCGTTGTTGTATTTCCCAGTCAAAACGCCTCCAGCAAGAGGTGACCAGACCGTGAGTCCGAGCTTGCGCGTCTTGATGAGGTCGGCGTACTGGAACTCGACCTTGGACCGCTCAAGGATGTTGTATTGCGGCTGCTCCACGATCGGGCGAACAAGTCCGAGCCGGTCAGCGATGGCACACGCTTCCTGGATGTCGGCCGGGGACCACTCGCTGGTTCCCCAGTAGAACGTCCAGCCCTGATCAATGATGAAGTTCATGGCCCGAACAACTTCCTGGATCGGTGTGCACTTGTCGGGACGATGGCAGAAGAGTACGTCGACATTCTCGAGCTGCAGCTTCTTGAGAGAGGTTTGCATGCCCTCAATGAGGTGCTTGCGGCTGAGACCTTGGCCGTTAGGGCCGGGAACAAGGAAGTTGAAACCTTTGGTCCCGCCACAGAGCTTAGTACTGATGACGAGATTTTCTCGCTCCCACAGACCGTCTTTGATTCCCTTCTTGATAGCACTTCCCAACAGCACCTCAGCGTTGCCGTCGTCATAGCTCTCGGCCGTGTCGAAGAAGTTGATACCGTGCGCATACGCAGTCTTGACGACCTCGTACCACGCGTCGGGCGTCTGAGTGGCGTTTGGAAGCATCCAGGACCCGAGGGCGAGCTTGGATACGAGAAGACCAGAGTCACCGAGGAATCGGTAGGCCATCTTCGTTTTCTTGGTGTCGACCATGGTAAGGAAACGTAGCGGAAAGTGGAGGGCGTGGGGTTGGTTGTTCGTGTTGAGTCAAATTGAGAAGTGAGTACTTGCATTGCGTGCTTGTGTTGCTTCACATTTTGTTGCAGGCTTTTCGTTATCGCCCCAGTACGGTAAAGTGCACTATTAGCTTAGGTTGCAGTGTAGAGTCTCAAGGTTCACGTGCATCCACCACCTTGTTGGCAGATAGATTTTAAATCCGTAGTAAGCTTCAACTTCGCTGATTGAAGCGGAACGCCAATTTTCATAATCATCGCAGCCCCAACGTTGACATGTTTTACGAAGTTGATGCAGTTGATTACCCAGTCGACAGGATTATCCAGGCGATGTTAATCCTTCAGAATCACCAGAAAGGCAACAAGGAAAAAGGCCACAAAGTAAAAAAAAACGCTATCGTAGAGCTGGCAAGTTTACGGGGTCGCAATGATTATGAGGATTACCAATCCTCATGCTCTACTTCAATCAGTGAAGCTGAAGCACTCGAATCCAATGCGTCGAGCAATTGTTGGTTTCTTCGATGGCGCGGTGAGTAATTGTCAAGAGTATATTGGATGAGAATGTAACCAGTCGCTTGGACAACCAATGCATATCGCTGACGTTCAGCAATCGATCGCAGCAATACACTCAAATATTGACGATCGTTGAGTGAATTGGTACGGTGAATTTCTTCGCGATTGCAGATTTTTTATGCGAACCAACTCCTCCATCGACATCGTAGCATATTTCAAGGTGTGTATCGCTGTTGTAGCAAAGGGAGAGTCCTTGCAGCGATTGCCAGTGGGAATTGGAGTCGTGAATCGTGGTAGGTAATGCAAATGAAGCTCTTTATCGTCTCGGTCGCCAAGTCAGTGGCGTTGGCGACATCAACTACATGTATAAGATACATGTTGCTGAATGTAATCAGAGCAGATGGATAGCACACCAGTTTCCCCGCTGAATCGTAGCAACCACCTAATTGCCTTGTGAACCCGAAGCAGTTACCATGGGTTATAATACAATGATCTAGGAGACAACCTCGGCCTGAGCGACCTTCTTTTCGTACTGCATGGCCTCGTGAAGTAGCGCGTCCTCGATGCCGCCCTTGAGCGCTTTGAGGTCGTTGGCGAGCGAGCCCATAAGCCTGTCGGCCAGCTCGCACACTTCCTGCTTGGTCTGCGACCGGATCGGGTCCTTGGCGATCGGGATAACGTGTACGCAGCCGCGGACCATGGTTCCAGCGGTGGTTGAGGACGAACTGGGCTCGAAGACGCACCATCCCGTCGAGTCAGTGATCATGTTGGGGCTCTGCGCCGGGTCGTCGCCGATCCCTCGCCACACGATCGCCATGCGATTCTTCTCGACAAACTTTTCCAGAACGAGCACGCAGTTGCCTTCTCCCTCGGGCCCGTCCGGGTTGATGAAGCCTCCGCGGCTGTAGCAGGGCAGCTTCATGACGAGGCGGCAGTCGTCGTCGGCCTCGATCTCGATGCCAGAACTGCGCGACAGCGAGCTGCCATGTATGAACAGCGATCGGAGGGCCGGCCACGCGGTGTCGCAGACCCGGTCGAACGGGAACGGGATCATGCTCGTACTCTCCAGGTCCAGGTAGATGTCGCCGCTGCCGATACTGAGCGGGACGGCCTTGACGAACGCGAAGCCCAGCTCCTCGTCCGGGATGACCTTGGCCCCGCCACGCTGCCTTCTGCGCAGCTCCAGGTCCATCAAGATGACGTCCAACCGCGCGTGCTCGGCCTTGACCTCCCTCGAGAGCTGCTGCACCTCGGTCAGGTCGTCGGGCCCCCAGGTCAGGCGGTTCAGCCTAGGGTTCTTGAGCGCTTTCTGCCCCCTGACGCTCTCGTACACGGCCGCCTGCAGCCGCTGGGCAGCCAGCACGTACTCCTCCAGCACCGTCTTGAGCTTACGGTTCTCGGCCTCGGCCCTCTGGCGCTTGCTCTGCTGGCGCAGCGCGATGCTCCGCCACGACAGGTCCATGAGCTCGCTCTCGTCCGTTTTCCTGGACCGCTTCGCCGGCTTCCCGCCCGTCAGCGCCTTCAGCTGGTCTTCTAGTTCTCTAGAGCGCTGGCGCAGGTACTGCAGCTCCTCCTTCTTCCTGTCGCGGTGCTTGGCGCGCGCCTTTGGCGGCGACGCGTCGCTCGAGTCGCTGGGCTTGTCGGGCGCCGTTCTCGGCCGCGAAGCCGCCGATTTGACCGCCAGTTGCGGGGCCAGAAGCGCGTCGACGTCCAGCGCCAGCAGCTCCAGCGGCGCGTGGCCCGCGAGCAGCGCGTCCAGCTCCAGCAGCACGTCCATCGCGGCGGTCTTCCCCTTCAGGAATGACTCTCCACGCGCCGCCTTTCTAGCCGGTGATTGTGGCAAAAGCGCCAGCCGTCATATAAAGTATTACCGGTATTACCGGTATATCAAATGGGTAATCAACCCAACTCACTTGAAGATGACGCCGGCAGAGGAAGGTGTCGGGCTTTCTCAGGCTGTGGAGCGGCTCAAGATGGCGCCTGGAGAGCGCGAGGAGCTGCTGGGGAGCGTGCGGGCGGTGGCGCGCTGCGTGCCGCGGCTCGCGGGCGTTCCGCACGTGGTCTGGCGGCTGGACGAGCTGCTCGACGCTCAGGCTCGCTGGACTTTCAGCCGCGCCTGCGCGCTCGGGAGCCTCCGGCTGCTGCGACGACTGGCGAAACACGAGGCCGCGAGCGCTCTGGAGCTGGAAGAGGACGACGCGGAGCTGCTCAGAGGCGCCAACTTTACGCTCGGATCGATCAGAGCCGCGCAGAGCGGACATTTGCACGTGCTCGAGTGGCTCATGGGCGAGTACGACGGCAAGACGCCCGTGGACAGAGCGGTGGAGGAGGCGGCTGGGGCAGGACACATGGAGATCCTGCAGTGGCTGTACGACAATTACCGAGAGCGGGCGTTCTGGGGAGGCAACGGACTCAGCTACGCGGTGGAAGGCAACCACATGGAGATCGCCAAGTGGCTCGTGGAGCACACGACGCCCCCGAGAAGCAGGAAGAGGATGGAGAGAGCGACAAAGCACGGCAGCATGCAGATGATCCGCTGGCTGCGGCCCATGACGGGCGTGATTTCGACGACGACAATCGCGAACGCAGCCGAGGGCGGACACCTGGACGCGCTCAAGTTTCTGGTGCACGAGTTCGTGTACTCCCTCGTGTGTAACAATGTCGACGGCGCCGCTGCGAACGGCCATCTCGAGACCGTCAAGTGGATGCTCAAGAAGCATGCCGGCTGTTCACCTCGCGCCGTGAATCGAGCCGCAGCGAATGGACACCTGAACGTCCTCATCTGGCTGCACAACAACCACACGGTGGCGTCGGGGATCTCGCACAGGTCAAGCAGTGTGCTTTGGTCGTCGGATGCCATGGACTCGGCGGCTGCAAACGGACACATGGAGGTTGTGCGATGGCTCGAGGAGAACCGAGACGAAGGGTGCACGAGTGCCGCGATGGATGGTGCTGCCGCGAACGGCCATCTCGATATGGTCCTATGGCTCCACGAGCACCGCACGGAAGGCTGCTCTCACGCTGCAATGGACGGAGCAGCAGCAGGAAACCACTTTCACATCGTGGAGTGGCTTCACAACCATCGCACTGAAGGGTGCTCGGTGGCAGCAATGAACAACGCGGCTGGGAACGGGAATCTGGAGATGGTTTGTTGGTTGCACGAACATCGAACTGAGGGGTGCTCGAAGCTAGCAATGGACTGGGCAGCCGCAGACGGCCACCTGAATGTAATCAAGTGGCTTCATGCGAACAGAACCGAAGGCTGTTCAACAAAAGCCATGGATGAAGCCGCCGGAGGAGGACACTTCAACGTGATAACTTGGCTACATCATCACCTGCACGAAGGTTGCTCGCCATCGGCCGTCAATAATGCTGCACGCTCGGGGCGTCTTGATATTGTGCGATGGCTCATCGAACGGGAGGGAAGCCGCTGCACGAGTCGTGGAATCACATCGGCAGCACGAAGTGGGCACCTGGGAGTGATCATGTACCTCGATAGCCTTGGGATGGCGCAACCAGATGACAGTGCGTTTGCCGACTCAGCTCGCATGGGGTTCACAGGAATCGTTCAATGGCTATGGAAAAAGCGCCGCTTGAGTTGTAACCTGGACGACGCGTATCAAGAAGCACACAATTACAATCGCGAGTACTGCAAGCAGTGGCTACACAGCAAAGGCGCAAGAATTCGGTACCC
>JAASGX010000989.1:0-11052 GCA_023334415.1 Phytopythium chamaehyphon | reverse complement strand
TATGCAAATTCACACTCGAACGGAGCGGCTTCAAGCTTCAACGCTGTGGACGAATGACCATCAGCATCTACATCCCGCATCTTGAAGCTTGAGCAAAGCAAGAGATTCGCGTCACCCGTCATCCAACGGCGACCGAGAAAGTCGTCGTCAGTAGAAACGCTCCCAGCTCGAAGTGTTGCCCGTGGCATTCGATCATAGCAAGCAGGCATGAGCGCCGCACCAAAGCACCACAAAGCCACTCACGAGCCCGTAAAGGTCCCAGACCCGACGTTCAACCAGACCCAGTTGACGACCGTCTCCCGTTCAAGTTCATTCCATCGCACACTCGCGCAATGCCCTTGTACAGGGATGTACTCTCTTCAAAGTTATCTTGTATAGGGTTGAACGACCTTACGAACGGCCAACGATTGGTCGAAATCCACTCTATTTCTAGAATCCCACGCCCTCCTCCCGCTTAGGTTCACCACGGCAACCCAACATCGCTGGCCGCAATCACAGTCTTTCCATCGCGGCAACGCGCCCGAGAGCTCGTCGGCGCTCGATCCGTCGGCGACTCGCGCTCCTGCGGGCCGCGACCGGCGCTCCGCAGCTCACTCAGGCGCGCGCCGGCGTCCGCGCGGACCGATCGGCGCCCTCGCAAGCCCCGGGTGCCGCTTGGAAGCCGCGGGAGAAGGGGCGAGGGGGAGGAGCAGCGCGCGCATCTTCGACGTGGCGCGAGCGAGAATGGCGGGCGACCAGGCGGTCGCGCTGGCGCCGACGCTGGTTCTGCCGCGCGCCGCGGAGCCAGTCGAGGGCGAGACGCTGCTGGCCGAGTTCCAGCGGCGCAAGGCGGCGTTCCTGGCGGCGCACTTCGGCCGCGCGGACGAGGTGCTGGCGAGCGCCAGCGCCGGCGGAGCGGCCATGGCGCCCAGCGCGCCCAGCGACAACCCCGCGGACTGGAAGTGCCACGTATGCAACGCGCCGCTGCGCCTGCTGCGGGTGCGGGTGCGTCTCGCCCTGCCGTTTGTTTGATGGGAGGCGGGGGCCGGCTAACGCTCGTGCGGGCTGTGACCGTGACAGCACCACTGCAGGAACTGCGCGTTGCCCGTCTGTGGCGTGCACAGCAAGAACCAAGTGCCGCTGCCGCACTTGGGCATCATGAAGGAGGTGCGCGTCTGCGACCTGTGCACGCGGCTGCTGGTGCAGCGCCGCGCGGGGTACCGCAGCCCCAGGCGCAGGGCCCAGGGCGGCGCGCTGCGGCTCTCGAGACTCGACTCGGGCGGCAGCGCCAACGGACAGGACGACGACGGTGACAAGACGGGCGAATCGGGCGCACTGCTCGGCTCGCCGCCGTCTTCCACGCGGTCGCTGAACGGCAGTGACCTCTTCCACAGCGTGCGCCACCGGTCCAGCGGCAGCAACAGCAGCGACAGTAGCGGGAACAACAACGCCAGCTCCAATAACAGCGACGCAATGCAGCTCTTCAGCCCCATGTCCGGCATCCTCTACAGCTGCCTACTCGAGGAGCAGGACAACACCATGGACGAGATCCTGTACCTCGGCACGTTCACCATCGGCGGCCGGTCGCTCGCCAGCCGGCGCATGAGCGCCAATGTGGCGCTCTGGAAGGACCGTATGTTCATGCTCACGTCGGCCGAGATGCTCTGCTTCAAGGCGGAGGACTCGTCGAACGCGGCGCTGGGCGAGGTCCGCTCATCCGTTCACCTGTCAGATATTCTGCACATTGAGGTCAACGACCAGTTCCCGCGCATCCTGACGGTCATCCGGTCGGATGGACGCGTGTTCCGCATCCGCGCGCGTACCGAGGCGCAGTGCGCGGAAATTGCCGCGGCGCTGCGCAAGGCCATCCAGCAGTTTCAAGACGCCTTGTACCGATTACAACGAGGCCCACAGCCAGAGGATAACTCCATCAGTTGCGTCACGATTCAGCACGAGTCGTCGTTGCCCGAATATGTGGTCGCGAGCAATCCCCCGGTGGGTGGCACCTTCCAAGTGGAGCTCTATCCTTCCAGTATCCTTCGGCTGTATGTCAACGGCCCCACGGCAAACGGCGTCGCTCTATACTCACGCGAGATGCTGACACGAGTGCTGACGCCTTCTACTGACGGAAAGCCGAGCCCACTCGTGACGGTGCAGGCCGATCCGCTCGCGAACGGAGGAAGCGGACTGGGTGATGGATCGCATGACGTCCTTCATGTGGCGCTGCGCTCAGAACGCGCGCTGCCTGTTGATGTGGTGGACGAGAAAGACACTCGCCGTTTCTGGGGGCTCACGTCATTCCTTGCTGCAGTCGCGGCGATCATGAACTCGATGGACAATGTTTCCTTCGAGCTGTTGGCGTGGCTCTCGGCGCTTGTGCTGTTCCTTACGCGGTTCCACGAGAAGATCAGCTTATTACTGACCACGAAGCGCTTTAATCGCTCGCAGCGCCTGAACGTCACATGCGTAAGTGTTGTGGCTGGCAAGGGTGATGAAAAGGACGATGACGAAGAGGACGGCGAGGGTGAGATTACAGCAGAAACGCTTGATGACCGCTTCATTGCTGGCTGCAACGGCGATGTCGAGGAGGCAAAGCGCCGGTACGCGGCAACAATGAAGTGGCGTAAGGAGAACGGCATCGACAAAATCCTGCTGCGTCCGTCACGCGTTTTCGACGACATGAAGGAAACCTTCACCCACTACACGCACAAGAAAGACAAGTACGGACACCCAGTTACGTACGAGTTCCTTGGGACTCAGCGCAAAACGTACCACGACTTTTTGGCGCGCGGAGTTAGCGAGGACGAGGCCATTACGCACCATGTACGTCTGCAAGAATTCCTGTGGTCGGTCATCGACTCTCGGCCGTACCCTCAGGGCAATCAAATTAAAATTTACGACATTCGCGGGATCGGAATGAGCGACCTCGCCAGCGATGTCGTGGGCTACACGAAGAAGTGGGGCGAGACGCTGGGCGAGTACAACCCCGAGCGCGTTTATCAAGTGTTCATCATCAACCCTCCGTCGTGGTTCAATCTCATCTGGAAGATCGTGTCGCCGCTACTCAACCCAAAGACGCGCGAGCGTATCCACGTCCTGCGCGGCCAGAAAGACATTGCCAAGGCGCTGCTCGAGTTCATTCCACCCGAGAACTTACCAGTGGAGTACGGCGGAACCTGCGCGTGCGCCGGTGGCTGCACTACGCACTCGCCCGAGGAGGTTGACCTGCGAGAGTGGACACATTTCATCAACAGCTACGAGGGCGAGGGCGACCCAGCAGACGACCCGGCTGTGGTCGAGGCCCTCGACAAGCTCAAGGCCAAGTACTCGGCGCTGATACCGCTGGACGCGCCGCCCGCTCCGATTCCGGAGGAAGCGGTCGCGCCGTAAGACCCGAATATCTAACCACAATAAAACATGCGCGTCTGTGAGAGTTTTCAGGTTTGCATTGCCGGGCTGATGGCTGCAATTGCGTGACGCACTACCGAGATGAGCCGGTGGTCAGTCCAGATGACAAACTCATGCCGTGTGGAGTCCTGCGAGCGGTTTGCCGAGAAGTCAGCGCTGCTTACAGTTGCACCCACCAACCCATGGCGTCCTATTGGAGTGTCAACAGGTTGCAGCCGTAATGTCCAGCCAGGAGTCCAGGCAGCTTCCTCTCCATGCGCAGGCGGCCGTCGACGTTCGTGGCGCCGGCCCTGCGAGCCTTCCACGTCACGTCGGACGCGAGAACCGCTCCAAGCTCCGTCCCAACGGCTCGCTGACTCGCAGCGAGCCAGCAGCGACTCTTCCACGCTTTCCGAATCCGAACGAGAGGAGCCTGCCTGTCCTCCCACTGTGCTTCTTCTACCTTGGCATGCGGGAGTCGCTCGCGCGGTCTCAGCTGCGCCGCCGGCTCGCTCAAGTCCACGAGTCGTTCGCGCTCATTCGGGAACCGCTCGGCGGCCATGCCGGAGCCCTCGCCGCCCTCGGGTGACCATCTTGATGAGGAAACCGACGGGTCCGCTCGCCGCCGCGACGGGCTCAGCAGGCCCAAGGGTCCGTCCGCTCTGCTGGAGGCCGCGGCGGGGAGCTCGGAGCAGCCGCAGAGCGCCAGCCAGCGGGGCGGGGCGTGGCTGTTCCCGCCCTCGGGGCCCCCGGGTGCCAACGCGGACGGCAGCGTCGCGTCGCCGTGGCCAGACCACCCGCTGGGCTCGTTCGCGCGCCTGGACGAGGCCGTAGACGGCGTCGACTACTACGCGAACCGCGCCAGCGTCTCGTTCGCGCCGCAGCGGCGGTCGTCCGTGTCCTCCTTCGACGACTCAGACGCGGGCAAGAAGCGCCCTGGAGACCTTCGGCACGAGTGCGCGCTCAGCTGGCAGCACATTTCGTTCGTGCTGCCCTCGAGAAAGCGGAAGGCCGCCAAGTCCTCGGCTCGCAAGTCTTTTCGAGACCCGCCAACCGACGACCGAGGTTTCCATCGCTGGATGCACCCGCTGTCACAACCTCCCACAGAGGCTAACAGCGAACAATGCCGTGAAGACTCGCTCCCGTCGCTCGAGGAAGCTCCCCCACTTTCGGCCCCGGCATCCTCACACAAGATCCTCGACAACGTCTGGGGCCGATCAGCTCCCGGAGAGCTCACGGCGATCATCGGACCGTCAGGCGCAGGCAAGTCGACGCTGCTCGACGTACTCGCCGGCCGAGTCATGTCGTCCCCATCGTCTGCACGCATCGAAGGCCAGATCGACGTCAACGGCCGACCTCGCGACCTGCGAACCTTCCGCGCCGTCATGAGCTACGTAGCTCAGGATTCTGCCTTCCTCGGGGCCTTCTCAGTTCTCGAGACACTTCAGTTCGCTGCAGGGCTAAGCTTGCCATCGCATGTGCCACTGCTCACGCGTGAAATCCGAGTTCAAGATGTCATTGACGCCATGGGATTGCGGGCCTGCGCACATACCATGGTTGGAGATGTGTTCCACAAGGGTGTGTCGGGAGGCCAGCGTCGCCGCCTCGCTATCGCAGTCGAACTACTCGCGAATCCGTCGGTGTTGTTGCTTGACGAGCCAACTTCGGGCCTAGACGCGAGTTCAGCTCGCCGTGTGATGGAGTACATTGCGCGATTGTGTCGGAACTCGCGCAAGAACGTCGTGTGCGCCATCCACCAGCCCAGCTCAGCGGTCTTCGCACTGCTCACCAATCTTGCTGTACTCAGCAAAGGCCAGCTCATCTACTTTGGACGCGCGCGGGCTGCTGTTGCGCACTTTGGTTCACTGGGCTTCGTTTGTCCCGTCTACTCAAATCCGACCGAGTATTTTGTGCACCTCGTGAACGCCGACTTTTTCCCAAGCGATCACTACAACCGTCAGTCCCTTGATCTGTCAATCTTCACTGGTGCGCTCGAGTTCAGCGACTCATTTCGCGCATTCAAAGCGGATGTGACGAGAGATCGAGCCGAAGCAAATGGAACGCTAGTGAGCAGCGGCACAGGAAACCAGAACTGGCGACAACGCCGGCGCGATGTGCTGCGATTCTTAGACGATCGAGCTTTGCTGCGAGCACTTCGGCCTTCTCGGTGGACACAGTTCGGCGTCCTCTTGCACCGCGCATGGCTCAACAACTGGCGCCACCCCGGCGTTTTTTGGGTCCGCATGCTCATGTACTTGCTGCTGGCACTCATGGCTGGCTCTATGTTCCGTGAGTCAGTCTACGGTGCAAGCGCTGATGAGAACCCCGGTGCTGTTGTGCCACTCCTCTTCTACTTGCAGGCTTTCCTCGTGTTCATGTCGGTAGCAGCGTTACCAGCTCTCATCGAGCAGCGCGCAGTGTATGAGCGCGAGGCCATGAACACTCCTCGGCTTCACCCCATGAGTTATGCAGCAGCAACAATTTTGGCTGCTCTTCCGGGCATCTTCGCCATTGCTCTGGTAGCAACGATCGTCGTAATCACTTTGGCGGGTGTTCGTGGCTTCGGTGCCTTCCTGCTGAACCTCACGCTGTCGCTGGTCGTGGCCGAGTCGTGTATGCACGCACTCGCAGCAGCTGTCCCCCACTACATTGTGGGCATCGCTTTGGGGGCTGGGCTCTTTGGAATGTTCATGCTCTGCGAAGGCTTCCTCGTTCCCGTGCCAAACATGCCGAAATACTGGATCTGGGGAAATTACCTCGCGTTTCACTCCTATTCGTTCGAGGGCTTCATGTATGAACATTTGATGGCGATAGGGACCCCAGGAGCGATCAAGGTGCTCCGTGAGTACGGCATGGAAAATGCAAACGTACAACGTGATATGCTGGTACTCATAGCATATGCTCTCGGCCTTCAGATGATCGTTGTTGTCGTTCTAGCAGCAAGAATGCGAAGGAATAAGGGACTCCGGAGTAAGTGAGTACACTCTTGTGCAAACAATCAACAATTGGGCCGATAAAAAGGGAGGCCAAGTATTTGACCATGAGTTTAGCAATTTCCCGATTATGACTGCTCGGCCGAATGCACGTGGTCGAGGTCGACTAGGTGCCGCAGAGTTGGTCGTCTGCGCAACAATGATCCGTCAGTTGCAGCCGTGCTCAATGAACCAAAACATCTGATGTGCACATACCCATGAGGGCAATTCCATGGCTGGTCAAGACCGGATAGATTCCTGACGATCTGTTTCATGGGTCAGGTGAATATAAAGTAATTGCCATTGCCACTCCTATTTGCACGAGTACCTTTTGCATCTCCTCTCGGTGCAGGGCCGTTCCAATCATTATCGATGAACGGCATGCGCGCGACGCGAACATGGCCATGACCTTTGGCAAACGAATAGTGGATGCGTGATGCGCAGGAGTGTCGAGCAGCAATGACGCCAGCTCTCGAATATCTATGCGGATAAGCAGCCACGACTCAATCAACAACGCATGTCAAGCATCAATAATTGACTGCAGACGTACCATCGGGGCCAAACTGCGTGTGCTTCGTAAATGGCAGCGACAACAATTTGAGCTTTCGTGTTGCTGGAGCGTTCGCGTCTACTTGAAAGGTGAACCCATTTTTGGCAAACACATCTAAGTGGTCGATCACCACCATTTCTTCGCCTGCTGTCAGTTCTAGTGGCAGCGGGCGTACAAGCGGTTGCTGGTGCATCACTGTTGTCCGCTGAAGCGTCTCGTAGTTAAATTTTTCGTCGCTTGCGTGCTGGTCAATGATGAATAGATCGCTGTCGAGCTTTCCAATGATGAATCCGAGGTTGAATTGTCCCAGGACCTCCATTTGATGGAAGTCTTCTTTCTTCAGTACTCGCTGTAGAGCTTCAGCTGCAGTATCATCGCATCCATCGTCCTCTCCATCGCGTTGTGAAGGAGGAACGGCTGAGCACACTGTCGGTACCTTAGGCCGTTTGCTAGGGCGCTGCTGGCGCTCTAGCTCTTCTTCAACTTGTTGTGCAAAGAACGCTTGACGCTGACGCCTCATCTCTGCAAACGACCAGTTGCTGCTTTCAAGCGGGGCTATACTTGGTGCGGGAGTAATTGCAGGAAGTACAACGAGATCTTCGTCACTGTGGTTTGTAGGATGTCGTTTCTTGCTCCCATTAGCATCATGGCTCGAGATGTGGCAGTGTGTTTCATGATGCAAGGAACTCGGTTGTTTCTGACCGCTATCACTGTCAAGGGTCTGAGAGTTACTGTTGGAGGCAGACTGCCGCGAAGATTGTGCTTTTGGTAGCTTTCGAGAGTTTTGTGAATCAGAATCTTCATCCCTGGTGGTCGAGGCACCTGGAGCGACTTCTTCAGAAGAGTCATCGGCACTCAAGGCTGGTTCCATTACATCAACTACAACGTACGACCCCATCATTGACACAGGCGTTGCTCTCTCACTTTCGTCTTTACGCCGCTCCGAGATATCTTCTTGAGCAATTGAGTTTGTTGCGGAGGAGCTAGTGGTACAATTAGTGGCAGCTCCTCCATCAACAAGTTCTTCGTCGGCAGCAGGAGAAGCATCGGGGAGGTGTTGTTTTGGGGTCGAACTTGGCTGCGTAAATGAAGACAACAAAGACTGCACCATGAATGTCCCACGACTAGGCTCGTACAAGCTATTGAGCTTGGTCTTGAAGGCGTGAACAATATGTGTTTCCTGTGGCCGGACACAACCGAAAGTTTAGTCAATCTAAAGTGAGGGGGTCTTGCCACAGAGACCTACATCTTTAAGAAAAGTTTCGCGCTTGTCAGGTGTCACGTTTACATCGTAATCGCCGAGAGGGATTAGGAAGTTCAGTACGCATGCAGGCTTTTGCTTCATTTCGTACTGGCGCCACACTTCGTTTGTAGCCTTTGCGATCTTCGGCAATGTATCACAATGCACGAATCAGTGTCTACAGCGTCAACTCACACACGACATAAATGACGTTGGCACACCTTTGGGAGCTCAAACGGGCGACCGTTGATGAAGAAGAACTGTCGGTCATTGTCACTTCGTCCAACTCCAGCGCCAACTTTTGATACGTATCCAATGACTCGTCGATCAATGGTGGCCTTCTTATCAGGAACTGATCTCGCTGGGACTGGATCATCTCCCTCTTTTTCCTCTTCGTCTTGGGTAGCACCCTCGTTGTTATCGCTCATGTCATCGTCGTCCTGACTACTAGACGGCCACACATCGTCCAAAACGAAATCGACGGGGACTAGCGTCCGAAAGAACTTGGTGCCAAACACGCTAGCAATGTTGTCGCCTGTTCGCTGATGCGCCTGTGTAGCCAGGACCACTTGCCGCCCACCCTTACTACTTGTGTTGACAACCGACAGTCGAACGTTAGTACAGCTGAGTGCGTACCCTTGCAGCACCTTGAGTAGCTTCGCGTAATGTTTCTTGATGTTTTTGTGGAAGTCTTTGTGCCGCACAGCTAGTGGCTGCATTGGAGAAGAAAGTATTAGCATGCCGGAGCATCTCCACCAGAAAGGGAAAGCGCCCTTCACCTTGAAGAGTTCCTCCACCATAACTGTCGTCCCAACCGGCCGCGCCTTCTTGACCTGTTCGAGAAAGCCACTGCTCAGTGCCTCGTCCTCTCCAACCCGATTCCCAATGCGCAGCTCGCCTGCTTGGCAAGACGGCCGCCCGAGTCGTAGGTCAGCAGCGACCCGATCTCCTCGCTAGCGGTGCGTGTGCAGACCGAGAAGCTGCCCGAGATCTCGCAGATGGAACTCAGCGCCTCGCCGCTTGGGTCGCAAAGGCAGCAGAGACAGCCAAGTCAGCCAGGTAGCGAGAGAGAAATAGCCGAGAGCCGAGGCGTGAGCCCACCGGAAGCCGAAGGAGGCGACGCGCTCGATGTCCTCGAAGCGCGAGATCTTGGACGTGCAGTGCTTGCGCGCGAGCGCGCCGAAGTCGGCGGGCGAGACGCCCGCGCCGTTGTCGCTGACCTCGACGGCGTCGCGGCCGAGCTCCTTGAGCCGGACCTCGACCTGCGAGGCGCCGGCGTCCAGCGCGTTCTCCACCAGCTCCTTGACGGCAGTCGCCAGGTCCACGACCGACTGCCCGCTGCAGATGCGCTGCACGTCACGCCCGCCCAGCGCCCGCAGCGCGCCATGGTAGCCCATTGTCGGCAGGAATTATGGCGGGAAAACCAGACGGACTTTCGACCCGTACGAAACGCTAAGAGAGATTAACCGGTGTTTAACCGACTCTTCGGTCAGCTAAGCCACCATGCGCACTGAGGATGCTACTGCCCGACTCTATGCACACCGTGTGCAGCACACGGGCTATGCGGGTTTTCACCGCGAGGTGGCAATGTACCTCAGCGACCGAAGTCGCAACGATCTCTCCTTGTCGATAAAGTCGACCCCCTCATTGTAGTTCGTCCTCTCATTGGAGCGGTTGTCCTCACTTGAACGCTCGAAGCCGTGAGGCTCCGTGCTTGCCTGCAAAGCCGCTTTGCAGCAGCTCCAGAATGTTCGTGGCAGCGTTGACATCGCGGTCCCAGAGAGCTGCCTTGCATCCACTGGTAGAACAGCGCAAGACGTTCCTTGTGCACTTCAGCACAAGCTTCTGCTTCGCGAGGTTCTCGCTCGACATGTTGCTCATGGCCTTGATCTCCGTGGCTTCCTTTCGCGTCGGGGACAGCTTAGCTCGGATATCCTCTTCATCCTCTTTACGCTTGGCCTTGGTCAGCAGTCGAGCTTGCTTCAGTCGCTTGTGGCACTCTGAACAGTTTGCACTCGTCCTGAACTCATCAATCGGAATCACGGTCGCGCGTTTCTGGAGCTCGAGGGCAAAGCTTTTCACTGATGCGTGCGGATGCCGTCTTGCCGACTCCAATCGCCAAGGCCGACACAAACGCGCTTGCTTGCATGTGGAATCAGGCGTCTTGCTAGAATTCCCAGATCTCGCTTCTTGCCACAATCACGCGTAAACCTCCACTTGCAAAAGTTATGGCGCTGGATTGTGAACTCGAGCAAAAGTTCCAGGTGAGTCCAAAAGTAGCGCAGTCGGTCGCGATACAAATCGAGGCTTGCAGTCTTGAAGGATGGCATGTCGTCCACAACACCAGCATACGCATGTTCCCGCTGCTTGAGTCTCTCCAACCAAAAGTTGCTGGGCTTGAATCGGGCGAGGTGATAATACTCGCAAGTAGAGATCTGTGTCACTCGCTTCCCATGCTGCCGTTCCTTGTGCCGTGTGTTCCTAGCTCGTCGAGTCTTTTGTAGCCGCCCTCGCTTCTTGCGTCGGGGGCGGTGGGAGCACTTTCGACGGTGTCCACTACGTTGTGCGCGGTGCTGTCGTCCTGTCTCGAGCTGTCCCTGACGACATGCTGCCGTTCGCCGTCGTCGAAGTCGCCCAACACTCACTGCTGTCGCGAGCGAACGGATACCCGGATCAATCCCAATGAGCACATCAGGCGAATAGTCATTCCCGAGCTTCGCCAACTCCTTCGCAAAGCTGTCTGGTTTCTCGAGCTCACTCGGTAACTTTTCCACTTTTGCTGTTGCCCCGTGCGGATGTTTATTTGTTACCTTGATTGTGGTAATTGGATGAGTCAAGCAAATCGACGCCGCGTAACCGTTCGTTGAGATCTCACACGGGACTTTAGCACTGTCATCCTCACGGGCAAACTTGCGCGTATTGGT
>JAASGX010000988.1:0-11062 GCA_023334415.1 Phytopythium chamaehyphon | reverse complement strand
TGGCGCCCGCAACTCTGCGCAGCTGGAAGAGACCATCAAGTCGCTGGAGTTCGTGGACAAGCTGACGCCCGAGGTGAAGGCGGAGATCGATGCGATCGTCCAGTTCGTTCCGAAGCTGTGGGCTCCCGACTTCCTTTACACGCTGCGTGGCCGCCATCTCTAAACGCAGAGATCCGATCCTCGCTGTCGGTTGCATGTAGCTGTAGCTCAGTAACGTGGTCACGCCGTACTTGAAGCGCCCTCACCATTTCTCTTCATTTCAACTTTTGATTGGAATCGTGGCACCAAACGAGCAAGTTTGATCATGTGAGCCGTATTGCATCACTGATGGAGCCATGCGTGGGGAGCTACAAGTTGAAGTGGCATGTTGTCTAGTCGTGCGCTGTAGCCATGTGAGCTGATTGGTTCCTGGTCACTGGTGGTGACTCCGCATCAAAAGTGAGGTGGTGGTTCAAATCCTTACTCCACACCATCAGCCATCTTGCCATGTTCACCCCAGAGCATTTCTCCTGGCAAGTGCCGATCTCAAATTTTACGTTGAGCATGGACTGATGTTGAGCACGGACCAACGCAGCGTGAGTGCTGCAGCAGTAACACCAAAGCGTCCGCTAGAGTCCGGCACCAATCCGCTCCACATCTCCAATCTCACTAGTACCAAAATCCACGTCTTCACCATTTCCACGTCTGGTTCATAAACGTCCTCGCCTCTAATCCCAACCAGCAACGCACAACTTTCCAGCAGTCCCCACTGCAAAAACTGCAAGCAAAGCTCGAGTCAGTTTCGAGGCGAACCCACCTAAAAAAACCTCGAGGTTTTTCCGTCCTTTTCCTCGGACTGCCTTCCTCGGCGCCGTATACACAGCGCCATTAGTGCCGGCCTGCCGCTCTGAGCGCGGGCTCGCCGACCTGCCGCCGCCCGCTGGCGCTCCGCCCTCCGCTCGCTCCCCTCGCTCCGCTTGTCAGTCGCGCGCTCGCCCGCAGCGCGGAACCGCGGTCTCGGCGGCTTTTTCGCGGCTCTGGGGCGCAAGTTACGCCCGGTTGAAGCCTAAAGCGGCCTTTCTGGGGGTTTACAGCCGTCTGGAGGCCTCTGGAAGCCCAGCAAGCCCAGCATGAGGACAAACGGGTGGCGCGCGCCGTTCCACGCGCTGCAGCTGGTCACCTGGGCCGTCTTCCCGCTCGTCATGGCGCTCTTCTTCGCCTTCTACTCGCCCGCGCTCGCCCTGGCGCCAGCCGTAGCCGCCTCGGTCGTCTACGCGGCCGCCTGCCTCGTCACGGTCGCCTCGGTCGCCGTCTGCACAGCCACGGACCCGGCGGACGACTGCGTGCTGCGGCCCTCGGTGGGGCTAGAATCGGATTTTCTGGGCGGGAATTCCGGCGCTGACGGTGGTTTTTGCGGGTTTCTAGACGGACGCCAGGCTCACGCGCATGGAGGACCAGGTCTACTGCAACGTGTGCATGAAATACGTGTACGGGAGGAGGTTCTGGGCTATCTACTCCATTATAACGCTAACCCAGCGATCCATGGACCCGCAGGCACAAGGACAGCCGCCACTGCCGGCTGTGCGACAAGTGCGTGGCCGTGTTCGACCACCACTGCAAGTGGCTCAACAACTGCGTGGGCCAGAAGAACTACAAGTACTTTCTCGGCTCGGTCATCGGCGCCACCGTGTTCCTCGCCGTGCAGATCGCATTCGGCGTCGTCGTGCTCGTCCAGTGCTACACGAGCGAGGACTCGATGCGCCGCCGGCTCGCGACCTCCTACGGCTGCTCGATCGCCAAGGACGAGGCCACGGGGCTCTGCGTTGACGACGAGTACAGAGTGTCGCTGTCCGCGATGCGCGTCATCCACATCGTGCTGCTCGCGTTCCTCGTGCCGTGGCTCTTCATGATCGGCCAGCTGACGCTCTTCCACTTCCAGCTGTGTGCGTTTGTGCTGTTTGAAGTTTGTCCATCACCTTGAAGTCGCATCGACTAATGCTTGATTAACATCGCAGGCTACGAGAACATCACGACGTACGAGTACATCGTGCAACAGCGCAAGCGCAAGATGGCTCGCGACCGAGAAAACGCCTTGAACGTACGTGTCTACCCCACTTGACACGCATGTGCATGCGGCACACCTATTTATACAAACACGCATTGATCTTGTCGGGGCTCGAACTAATATCCGTCATGATGTGCCATTTCAGCCGCCCAAATCGCTGCTCGCGCGTCTTTGTGGATGCTGCTCAGGCAAGAAATCTCGCGAGGACGACGCAGCCGACTCGACCAAACCGAGCGACAACAAGACCCACAGCGTGTCTCGCAATTCGGAACGCAGCATCCAAAGCGAGGAGGAGGAGCTGGCAGCCATCGAGGCCGAGGTAGACGACGACCTCGAGGTGCTCAGCAACCAGAGCGGCGAGATCCGCGAGCGTGTCAGCAGCCGGAGAGAGCGCCAGAGCAGTGGTGCGGACAAGCCTCGCGGCTTTGGTTCTTATGTGAAGTTGGGCTTCGGCAAGACAGTTCAACCTCCTACTCCGGACGACGAAATCAACACTCCTGCATCAACTACCGGCACAGCAGGATACGTTGCTGCTCCGTACACCCCGGGCACGCCAGCCAGTCCCACAACGCCACGATCAGACGCCGGAAGTGCATACTTTTCCAACTCTGGTGATGAGCGAGAAAGTGACAGCGCCACAAACCAGCCGCTGCCTGGATACCTCGTGTCCAGCGGGTCGTCCATGGTGATGTACGGCCGTCCGCCTGCCAGACCTTCCGACAATCACATCGTGTGATGGCATGGAAGGCACCTGCTAATAGTTCTCGCTTGACGGATCCAAGCCTGGCGGACGTAGAAAGCGGCCGACGGAAAGTTGGAGAGAAAGCTGGATGGGCTTGCGCAGAAGCAGTCGTTGTCTCGGTCAGATGCGCGCTCGGTAAACTATTTAAAAGAAGAACAGCAGCCGCAACGCCATGTCATCGACCAGTGTGGGCCAGGTTTCTCCAGGGTCTAAATAACACTCGTATCTTTTTCAACTGTGCTTTACTTGTGTTTCGTCGCTGGTGCAAGCGAACTCCCGGGCTGTTGAAGCGTGTCGAGTCCAAGATTTCGGTCGCCACCAAGTCGATCGATGCACATCGGGTGGGCAAACCGGTCAAGAGCATTTCTATCATGGCATCGGTCAACAGGAACAGCAATTACTACGAAGTAGGATGTGGATATCGATTACAAAACCGACGAGACTGATACGAAGCGCGTCTTCTCAAAGCGTCACTCAGCCATTTGATCTCTCTCCAGTCGATTGGTACAGTCGATCGAGTTTTCTTTCGCTTTCACGTTCGCCATGACCGAGGCTGTTGGATCTCCTGGGGCTCCTTCATCCGATACATCTCTGCCAGCTCTTCACGTTGAGCCTGAGCTACCGCCCAAGGTAGCCTGCGTCACTGGCCTAGCTCCTTTCGAGTGGAGCGAAAGCGCGACGCCTGTAAGCACCGTTCAAACGCACTTGCTCGACCTAGTGTCGGATTTCGGCGTATGGAAGACCCCCGGCAAGCCCAAGCCTGCGCCAGCGTCACCAGCAAGTACCACAACATCAAGCAACGAAAAAGTTCGGCTGTACTGCATCCCGTCGATTATGGATATCGTGAGCATCGACCCGATGAACGAGACTTTCACTGTCAAGTTCACGCTCTACTTGCTTTGGCCAGTGGATCTTCACGCCATCGACATGAGCGACGTCTCTCAAAGAGTTATCGACAGTGGACACTTCATCAATATGACAGCAGCAGAAATCGACCAGTTTGAAAATCGTTCGCCAATGCCCGGCGTAAGCTTCTTCAACGCCGTCGAGACGTACGACACCAAGCCGGCCGATATTCGTGTCTATGGAGGTGGAGATTTGCCAGGGTTCACGTGGGTCATGTGGAATCGATCCATTCACGTGCAGCTCCGCGAGCGATGGGAACTTCAGCTCTTCCCGTTTGATGTTCAGGACTTGAGCATCAACCTGCGACTCAACGATGCTCGATCATGGGACCACTTTGACCTCACTGTTTGCAGCGTGCAGTTCCATCGAGAAGCGCTGACTTTGACCGAGTTTTACCCGCTTGTGCCCCAGATCCTGCGCGAGGCCCCGGCTCACAAAGCCACCAAAGTGCGCATGCGCGTGCAGCGGATCCCCAACTACTACTTGCAGAACATTGTGCTCATCATGTTCTTGTTGTCTCTGCTCGGGCCGCTGTCGTTTGTGCTCGCGGTGGACGCACTTGGAGATCGGCTCTCGACTATCCTGACGCTGTTGCTCACCGCAGTGGCGTTCAAGTATGTGATTTCGAGCGCGCTGCCCAAGGTTCCGTACAACACGCTGATGGACTACTTCATCCTGGCGTCGACAGTCTCGCTCGTGCTCACAGCGTTCTTGTGCTCCGTGCCAAAGCTGCTGCTGCCGCACTACGGAGAAGATGTCGTCGACATTGTCAACAAAGTGCTGGGGTTTCTCTGCTTGTCGATCGCGATCGGCATCCCCGTCGTGTGGACGAGCGCCGCGCAGTGGATGGTGCGGCGCCAAGAGGTCTGCGACTACGTCAAGCTCGTGCCCAAGAAGAACTGGTACCACTTCCACTTCAGTCCGACGCCTTTCATGGCGGCCGCGGCCTCCGCGTCCTCCAAGCCCGGGTCCGTGGTTCCTGCCAAAAAGTCCTGCTGATAGTCACCAACGGTAGCTGTATTGACCTTCCCGACGCCTCTCGGCGTCTCAAACTCACTGGAAACTTCCTCTCATTGCCATTTTCTAGGCCTGCTTGACGGCCGCGAGCGTCAGGCTCTCGTCCCCGGCGCCGATCTCCACGTGCAGCACGTTGACGATGCGGTCGACGCTGGGCGTGAAGCGCGTGGCGCCCAGCTGGCCCTCAGTCTGCACCTCCAGCGAGTAGAGCGCCGCGATGGCCGTCCAGGAGCCCATGTCGTAGGTGTGCTCGCCCAGCGCCAGCTCCGAGTGCGGCGCCAGAGTGTGCGTCTCCACCAGCTTGGCCTGGCCCTCGGCCTCCTGCTCGTCCGACCCGAACGTCGCCGTCACCGTCACGGCCTGCGCCGTCGCGTTCTTGAGCGCCACGGCCTTGGCGTAGCGCGGCGGGGCCACCATCCTCGTACTTGGATACTCTATCTGCGTGGCTTGGGCTTCTCTCTGCGTTTTGGATTGTGGGAGCTTCAACTGGGGAAGCTCTGCCATGGACGGACTGGAGAGGGACAAAAACTTGTGACATGGAGCTTAAACGAACATTTTGTAAGAACGGGAATGCATGTGGAGGGTTATGGGCGGTTTGGGGGGAATGGAGATAGGTGGCATGCTTCTCTTGATAAAGCTGGAAGCCACAATGCTGGGATTCATGCTGGCTTCGAAGGAACGTTCATGCTTCGTCGACATCTTCGTCGATGGCGAACTCGCTCAGCTCTCGGATGACCGAGTCCAGATCCGGCCGATCGTCGCGACGGTGGGCAGTCATGCGACTCACCAAGTTCCATTGACGGTCGGTCATGGCTGCACGTCTCTCGACTACGACTATGAAAGTCTCGATTCGTGCACAGCAATGCCAAGGTTGTGTAATATCGCTCCAAACAGCGCAGTGCCGCCAGAGCTGCATTTGTGGCGTTGATGTCTGCCCCGCGCCCAACGAGGTATTTCACATTGCCTATCTGGTTGTTGGAAACGGCCCGCGTCAGTGCTGTTCAACCACAACGGTCTGTAGCATTGAGATTGGCCCCGTTCTCAACCAGACATTTCACAACTCGCAAGTCGTTGTAGGCAGAAACCTTGGCTTAGCCCAGGGAACTCCCATAGCCCTTCGCATTGACGTCCGCACCACTCTGGATCAGGCGTCGAACTTCGGCGAGGCTGCCTCCGAGCGCAGCATCGCTCTCCTTGCTCCCCATTGTAACGCACAGCAAACCTTCTGCGGCTCAGTACTGGAACCCTGCGTCAAGTGCCGAACTGCAGCGGCTTCCACCGTTCCAGCACCATTCCAGCGCAGCGGATTTTGCTGACGTGCATGACCTTCATGATGAAGATCCTGTTTTTGTACCCATCCAGCTTCCCGCATGCATCTACATGTGCTAGTGGTATCGATCTGCAGCTCACTTCCTTTTCTCCCTCCTCCCCAAGACCTCTTCCTCGCTCCTCAAGCCTCAATGGCAGCCAGCCTCCTGGACCTCGCTGTGCCTGGGCTCGGGTCGGCGCTCGACCTGCTCAAGACTCTGTACGCCAAGTATGACGACCTCCGGAGCGGCAAAGACCTGTGCAAGCGGCTGGGCGATCGGCTGAAGGAGTTTGCGGACGAGCTCGGCAAGATGTCGCCAGACACGATCAAGAGCGAAGAGCCGCTGAAGCGACTCGTGACTTTGATCGCCGACTTCTCCAAGACGGTCAACGAGTACGCCGAGTACGACATCGTCAAGCAAATCATCAAGCATGGCAAGCTGAAAGAGGAAATCGAGTTGTATTACGAAACCCTCGAATTCATTGGCAAGATGCTCATGGCTAACCACTCGGACAAGCTCGCGAGTCTGCTGAATTGGCGTGAGCAGTTCGAGCGTGACTACAAGGAGATGGCGGAGCAGCTTTCGACGATGGCCAACATGCAGGGCGAGATTTGGAGGGCCCTCCGAGCGATGCAAAAAGAAATGGTCACGACTCGAGGCATTGAAGATCTCGTTGAGCTCATCAAGCGCGAGTTAGCTTCAAACGCATCGGACAAGACACAAACCCCTCAGCAGTTTGACTCTGCTCTGGAAACCATCGTTGAGGTCGCGGAAGCCAAAATCCTCAAAAAAAAGGTCAAGGAGGCTCCAACATGGGTCATTGGTAGTGACGAGGTGATCGTTAGCGGTGACGCAATCGACGAAAGAGGCCTCACCTGCATCTTTGTCGGCGAATGGAAGGGAGTCACGGTGGTCGTCAAAAAGTTCGATGTAGTCGACGAGAGCCGAGTCTTCGACAAACATTTCGATGTGTGGAGTAAGTTGCGGCATCCATATGTCGCTCAGCTATACGGCGCTGGGTCGGATAATGGCGCGCCGTTCTTCGTCTACGACTACGCAAGTCGCCAAAGTCTCGATCGATGCTGGAACCAGCTCACAGTGACCCAGATATGGTCACTGCTTCACCAAACTTCGCTAGCGCTGAGATATCTCCACGAGAGACGGATTGTTCACGGCAACTTGAGCTGCTCGAAGCTCTTGGTGACCGAGACCAACAGCGCCAAGCTCTTCGGGTTTAACGCATCCTACTTCCGAGATAACGACAAGAGTAACAGCCTCCGGATCGACTCTCTTGAGGAATTCGCCGCACCTGAATGCATTGGGGTTGCTCCCAATGGCAGGTATCGCGGCGACCGCCATAGTCCTCGCTTTGAGTCGGACGTGTACTCATTCGGCCTTACCATCATCGAGGCCATCACCAAGCAGAACCCGTTCAAGGGAATGTCGCTTGCTGACATCCGTGAGCTCAAGCAGAAGAACAAACTTCATCAGCCCGCTGAGGTGAGCGATAGCGCGTGGACGCTCGTGCAGCAAATGTGCGTGTGCGACCCAAGCCAGCGCGTGTCCATCGCGTATGTGACGGAGCAGCTGGGGTCTTTTGCCTCAACGGTAGCTCCTAGTTCGTAGTTGAGCTCCAACTTGGTCGACAAGATGCAAAAGGGTTTGCAGTATTGACGTAGGTGAGCGCTCTATCAAGTTGAAGACAACTTCAACTTGTGCTCATGTTGAAGTCCATTCCATTCGCTTCTAGTTGACAGCCATGCCGCCATTTCCAGTCGCCCACGTGACGTTCGTGTCGTCGCGTCGGTCATGGCACCGTCAAAGCGTCCACATCACCTCCTGGCGCGATCCCTTGATCTCTGGATGGCACAATGGCGTCGCCAGCACCTCTGTAGGCCTTTACCTGCCTCCCAGCGTCCAAAGCCCACCAAGCCCCGCACTTCCATAACTCTCGGCTTGACTGCATCGGTGGAGAGCTCGCAACAGCGTCAGCCAGCAGCTCAGCCGGGGATGCCGATCCCGTTTACGCGCGCGCAGCGGCCGGCGTTCCTAGAGGCCAAGCCCGCTCCGGGCCCGCCCAAGGTCGCCGTCTGCTTCCGACACCTCTCGCTGGTCGTCAACCGCGGCGGGGGCAGCGACGAGGACGACGCCAGCCTCCGCTCCAAGCCCAATCCCAATCCCAATCCCAATCCCAGGGACCTGCGCGTGCTCAGCAACGTCACCGGGAGCTTTCAACCAGGGACGCTGACGCTGGTGCTGGGGCGGCCAGGGAGCGGCAAGTCGGCGCTGCTCAAGCTGCTGGCGGGCCGAGTGGCCGCCAACGCCTCGCTGCTGGGCCAGGTCTCGTACAACGGCGTGGCCTTGGACGAGCTGCGGGCGCAGCTGCCGCAGCTCGTGGCACTCGTGGGCCAGCAGGACGCTCACCTGCCGACGCTGACCGTGTGCGAGACGCTCGCCTTCGCGCTCGCCTGCAATGGAGGCGGCTCCAGCTCCAGCTCCAGTGCTTTGGACCGGACGATGGCCGCGCTGGGGCTCGAGCGCTGCCAGCACACGCTGGTGGGCGACGCCGAGACGCGCGGCGTGTCGGGCGGCGAGCGCAAGCGCGTGACGATCGCCGAGCTCTCGAGCTTCGGCTCCCACTCGGTCGCGCTCTACGACGAGGTCAGCACGGGGCTCGACAGCGCCGCCACTTTGGACGTGGTGCGGTCGGTTCGGGCCCAGGCGTTGGCTCGCGGGACGGCCGTGGCCATGGCGCTGCTGCAGCCGCCGCCCGAGGCCGTGGCGCTGTTCGACTGCCTGCTGCTGCTGCACGGCGGCGAGGTGCTCTACTTCGGGCCCACGGACCGAGCGGAGGGCTACTTCGCTGGGCTTGGTGTGAGGAGACCGCCCGAGAGAGACCTCGCCGACTTCCTGTGCGGCCTGGGGGACGAGGCCGCAGCCCAGGAGGACGAGGACGAGGACCTGGCATTGCTGGTGGCCTCCAGCCACAGCGCCGACTCCGACAGCTTCCAGGCCGCCAGACAGCCCTCGGCTCGCATGCTAGCCCAGCTCTGGCGGTCCTCGCCCCTGGGAGACGCCATGGACGCGAAGGCCAGGGCGGGGATGCAGTCGAGGCTGTGGCGGCTCTCGGGGCTGCTGCAGCCGTCCGAGGCCGCGAGGCTGGCCCTCGTGCCGGCCTTCCGCCAGTCTTTCCTGGCCAGCACCTGGACGCTGCTCAAGCGGGAGCTGGCCCTGCTGAGCCACCAGAAGGCGCTCGTCCTCGGCCGAGTGCTGCTGGCCGCCGGCGTCGGAGCGCTCTTCGGCAGCCTCTTCATGGACGTGGACCTCGCGAGCCCGCAGGTGATGCTGGGGCTGCTCTTCGCCGCCCTCATCTTCCTCGGGCTCAGCCAGACGGCCATGCTGCCGACCTTCCTGGACGCCAGGCAGGTCTTCTACAAGCAGCGGCGCGCCAACTTCTTCCGCACGCCGGCCTTCGTGCTCGCCTCGCTGCTCAGCCAGGTCCCGCTGTCCGTGGCCGAGTCGCTCGTGGTCGGCTCAATCGTCTACTGGATGGGCGGGCTCTTCGACGCCACGTCCTGGCTCGCCTTCATGACCTTCCAGCTCCTGCTCGTGCTCACCTCCCTGCTCTTCGGCACCTTCTTCTTCCTGCTCGCGGCTGCCAGTCCGTCGCTGCACGTCGCGGAACCCGTCTCCATGCTGTCGTTCCTCTTCTTGATCGTCTTCGCGGGCTTCGTCGTGAGCAAGGGCGCCATGCCGACCTACTTGTCGTGGCTCTACTGGGTAGACCCGATCGCTTGGGCCTTACGAGCTCTCGCTGTTAGCCAGTATCGCAGCAAAGAGCTCGACGTCTGCGTGTTCGACGGCGTCGACTACTGCGAGACGTACGACGGGCTCACGTTCGGGCAATACGCGCTCAAGATTTTCGATGTGCCGAGCGACAACTTCTGGGTGCCGGCTGGCATGTGCTTTCTCGTAGCGCTCTACATTGTCAACACGCTGCTCGCATACCTCGCACTCGAGTTCCTCCGCTACGACGAGCACCACGCCCCAGCTCCGGATGCAGCGAAGACATCTCGCCCTCAATTATCCGCTAGGCTTCCTCAAAACCCTCGACAACAAGCTGAAGTCGCAGGCAACACTGGTACTCCACAAGCTTTCGATAACCAATACGCCCAGCACCAGACTCCAGGACCGCATGAACAACCAGCGACGAGCGACGAAGTGCCCGTGGCGCTTCTGGAAGAGAACTCGAGTCGGCGACATCAATTTCGACGATTTAGTCAGCCTGTGCCTACGAGCCAAACGCCCACACCTGCGTTCCGGGTGCACGCTGCTCCTGCAGACACCGTCAATCCTCTCTACCAGCAGGTGGTCGTAGCTCCTTCGATACCCTCGATCACACCAGTCACGCTCGCCTTCCAAGACTTGTGGTACTCGGTCTCCTTGCCCAAGAGCAGCCAAAAGAAGACTGAAAGCGGAGCCAAGTCTCTGGATCTGTTGTGCGGCATCACGGGATACGCGCTTCCAGGGACCATGACGGCGCTCATGGGCTCTTCGGGTGCTGGAAAGACAACCCTCATGGACGTGATCGCAAAGCGCAAGTCGAGTGGCAGCGTGCGCGGCCGAATTCTTTTGAACGGACACCCAGCTACTGACCTAGCTGTACGGCGGTGCACAGCGTACTGCGAGCAAATGGATGTCCACTCGGAAGCTGCCACGTTCAGAGAAGCACTAGTGTTTAGCGCATATCTTCGCCATGGGCAGCATCAACCTGGAGCGCAATTCGGCAGTCACCAAAAGCTTGATCGGGTGCTTGACACAGTGGACGAAGTTTTGATGCTCCTTGAACTGGACGATATTGCTGAGCAAATCATCCGTGGCAGCTCCATGGAGCAGATGAAACGACTTACCATCGGTGTTGAGCTTGCCGCTCAACCAAGTGTTCTCTTCCTTGATGAACCCACCAGTGGCCTTGACGCTCGTTCGGCCAAGCTCATCATGGACGGCGTCCGCAAGGTCGCAGACTCGGGTCGCACTGTTGTG
>JAASGX010000987.1:0-11064 GCA_023334415.1 Phytopythium chamaehyphon | reverse complement strand
CTTGCTTGAGCCCAGATTTTGCAAAATATGTTGGACGCAGTCTACAAAACAAACATACAACTGATGTTCTACATTCATCAAATCATAATCAATACCATATAATAGATCCTCATGACTTCTGCTTTCACTCCTCACTTATACAAATTATTGCCCTTCCACTTCCTGTTAATCGTTGCTCACGCCACTGGAGCCAACGACGATATGGACTCACTCGCATCCTGGATACGTGCATTTTGGACGAATATTTCATGCAACAGCGCTTGCCGTCTCTTCGGGCAAACCGATTATGACGTGCTGGCTGACGTGCACTGTTTTGTCTGGTCACTACTGTCGTTGACCACCATGTTTTGCAGGGGGATTGTGTACCATCGTTCTCGGGCAAGAACAATCTCTGCATGTTCATCCTCAAGCAATCACCAAACACTTTTTGCCACTTGCATATCATGGCCCGAAACCCCCATCATGAGTTGTACGATTACCTCCGCGAGAAGCTCGAGGGGCTGATCACGTTCTATGACGAGCCTCCACCAGTCGAAACCATCCGCCGCACCTCGATGAAGAAGCTTGAGCTTGTTATCATGGAGATTAATCCAACGACAGGCATCTCCAGTGCCACACCTTTAGCCACTCTTCACACGGGGATGTCACTTAAAGCTATCATCGATCACTCTATCTCACAGCTACTTGTCAACAGACAAGATGATACGTCTCAATGCAGAGCTGTGGCGATCCTTAAGGCAAACTCCAAGCGCGATCTGCAACTCATCGTGAAGGACTTCAACATCACAGGCATCAACGAGCAAAAAATCATGGTAGCGTACAATCAAGCGACGTCAAACAAACGACAAGTGCTGCTGGTTGACTCAGTCCGCGATCAATTAAGATTTAATTTCGATCGTCAACAGACCCTTCGGGGCTGTAATATACACGAATGCCATGAGCAGCTTCTTGAAAGTATATAGCACCAATCTGTTGCTAATGGGCTCAACAATCAGTGGCTCTATAGCTTCGTAGGCCTGAGTGTGAACATTCAAGATTTAGAGGTGGATATCCAGTCGATCAGCTTGTACAGTTCGCAATTCAACATCGATAGCTCAGCATTTGCAAATGCGACTTTCAAGCTGGAAGTACCAACTGCGGCCACTACTACTACGCTTTTCGTGAATCTGAGCGATGGCTACTATTCATACGCTGATATCAACCGGTCTATCCAGACGGGTTTGGTGAATACAGGTGCTTATCTCATTGACAGCTCAGGCAATAACGTTTTCTACCTCCAGATTGAGGATAACTCTACTTACTACTCATGTCAGGTCGACGTGACTTCGGTGCCCATCACGCTTCCTTCAGGGTTTACTCGCCCTGCAACTGGGGCGTACTCTGCTGGTGGACTGGTTTGCCAACAATCGCCCGTGCGCCCCGTCTGATCATTGACAATACGGCGTTTGGGTCGGTTCTTGGGTTCACGCTCGGCACCTAACCTCCTGCTAACCCAACAACATCTTCGACCAGTGTATTGAGAAACACTATCCCTCAGATTCACCCTAGTAGTTCCTACATCGTGCGGTGTGGCTTGGTCAAGAACAGCTATGTAGTCTCTGGAGACATCCTCTGTGCGTTTGATCGCGGCGACACCGATATCGGACAACTCATCAACTACTCACCCAGCGAATTCGCATGGATGAGCACTTATAACGGAGTTCGTAGCTCTATCACACTCACTGTGTACGATCAGAATGACCATCCCGTGCACTTCAGAGATCTCAGCGTGTCCATCATGCTCCTCTTCAGACAAAAAAAATAATCTGGGCTCATGTCTTTTGGTGCTTCAGGATACTGTGTTCAATGGTAGAAAGCTCCGGTCCACATCTTGAAGGAGCCGCCTGTCTTTTTGCCAGCCCGTACAAGTGCTATCAGAGCCTTTGCTTCCTCAGATCCCTTGACGGCGACACCGCCTAGCCCGATGCCATAGCGCTCCTTGACCTCTCCTCGGACTCCCTTGATCATGGATGTGTGAGCAGGAGCGCGGCTGATCGGAAGCTGCTCCAGTTCGTCTGCAGCATCGGAAACAGCTCCCTTGTCCTTCATATACTTGATCGCTTGCTTGCCTCGTTCTTCACCATCGCCATGGAGATGCCAGCTCCTTCGTCGACTCCGATGCCCGTTAGAGTCTTGAGCCCACTTCGAGCAGACGCCGCGCCCATTGGTTTGCCAGTGTAAGCAGCAATAGCAGGGACCGCGGCATCAGCAACCCTGCTCAACACGCCCGAGTCCTTGGCCCACTTTAAGGCTTTCTTGATCCCTCCCCAGATCTTTCTCAATATTGAACCTCTGTAGATGCCTCCCCCACCAAACGCTTGAACGGATAGCCTACCTCTTTGTGGGTGATCTGCAGACGAGTGCCTTTGCTTGCCCGACGAGCCTTCACTGCTTTGTTGTACGTCTCTGGATGTAGATGCAACGTCGCGCCTGACACCTTAAGCTCGCTGGCAGATAGTGAGAGGGTGCCATTCTTGAACGCGCGGTGTAGCTTGGTCGTCGGCACGTCGCTTGATACTTCAAGCTCTTGAACAAGGTGGTTCGATATGTCATTCATCAGGCTATCCGTAAATTCAAATCGTTAAACCCATCCAATAGCTTGGGCTTGCGGTGCTGCTTGGCGTAGACAAAGAAGATCGCCCACACGCCACGGTATTCATTGTAGGTTCCTTGATATTGTGTGTTAGAGTACTTTCGAACACCGACGCGGCGGGGCAGACCTTCGTCCATGCTATCGAACCACAGCCCATCATGCAGCTCCGTCCAATGTCCCGTCCCCCCGTCTTTGCGCAGGAGGGCGAGGTACGAGTCATGCTTGGGGAGTGCATCTGCTATCTCTGGCGCATCGTAGATACCATCAAGCCTCACGCCGATTCGATTTGCTAGCTCGATCAGATCATGATCGGACGTGACAGGCTTGATGAGCTCCATTATTTAATGTTGAATGTACCTATATGGGAGAAAGCGTGACGTCGACGCAGCTTGCCGATCAGTTCCTCTACCAGTCCTCTCTCAAGAGCGACCGCGATATCAAGGTGCTCTACTACGTTATCGAGTGGAAACGTTTGCCCCGTCGTGCTAGCATCTGCTACTACCTGCAATCCAAATTACGGCGTTGTATCGACTACATCTGGTTCACAATGGCTAGCGCGGGGTGTCATTGGAAACAACTTAGAGCCAAATGCAGATGGAACGTACAACCCGTTTACTGTGTCGCGCTTGTATGTGCCTTTTGTCGATCTGGAGAACCATCAGGCAATCATCTCGAAACTAGAAAAGAATGTCCGCTACCTAGAGACGTACGCTCAGTGGTCCGCTCCTCAGACGAATCCTCGTAGCCGCTCGACGCGGGGCTCCAAGGGCCACCAGGCACCCTCCGCGGAGACGAGTAGTTGCTGCTGCTGCCCAGGCTCGCTCCATCCTCGCCCTTCGTCCTCATCGCAGCAGCTCCCACGCGGGCCAAGTACCGAAGCCTATTCGGCCGCGCTAGGCTACTGCATCGGGGGCGAGGGGTGGATGGCGGGCGGCTTGTCGGGGGTGACGGCAATTTCGAGGATGAGCGACTGCAGCCCCCGTCGGCGCCACCCACTTTCCTTACTTGGTTTCAGTAATTGAGGGGTGTCACGCGTCAGATCATACAAAACTTAATAGCAAATCTCAATGAAAAGTCTATCACATCCATCCTACCTCTCCATACAAATATCAAATGAAGTATGTGAGGCGTGCTGTGATTGGTTGGTTCCATGGCGTGTCTAATCATTGGTGCCCGTATCATCATTGATCGAAATCCTGCAACAGCTGCATACTTAGAGCCAAACAGCACAGCGTCAGTGTCATAGAGTTGACTATGGCTCTATAACATCACGAAATGAAACCAAGTCAGTGTTGGAGAGTTGATTGTGGCTCTATGACATCACATACTGAAACCAAATCAAACGGAATAGAAACCAAGCAATAAATTCCCACTTAGAAATGCCATTTATTTTACCGAGAAATACGATAATAACCGCGCTACGTTGCCAGCTTTGCAGCCGACTCCAGCGATGCAGAAGACGAGGTAGACGATGATGACCAACAGCACGCGGATGGTCTTGGATTGCTTGAAAGCATGGATCTGCTCCCAGATGGGCTTGTAGATCTGCAAGGCAACTTCAAGCTGCACCATGATCCCCACGGTGTTGCACAGGTTGTTGATGTTGGCGTGATGCTTGATTATGTAGAGTCAGCCGATCTCCGGGTCACGGTTGTTGCCGCAGATGGGGTAGTAGGCAGGATCGTAGTCAGCGTCCACACGCGCCACACACGTCGCTTGGTCGCTAGCGCCGGGCTACATGCGCCTGGGGATATCACTGATGTGGGCGTAGAGCACGACCTGAGGGAGACCGTCGGGCGAGACGGCAAGCTTGGTGATGTTGTCGGGCTTGGCCAGCATCTTGAAAGTTGGAGAATGACTCGTGCAACACTTCAAAGGGCTCAGTTGAAGTGCGAAGTTGAAGATCGTTCGTCAGTGATGAGTAACGCGTCGTTTCCCGTGACGTCTGGCTAATGTGCGGTGCTGAAGCTGAAGTTTCCTTAGAATGGCCATAATTACCGAACTCAGTATAGCAGTCATGTTGACTCCATGCTTTGATGTGTGCTCGAACTTGTCAGACATAGTGGATGTGCTAATGCAGTCTTATCTCACTGGGCACAACCTGCGAAGCGATACTCTTCTTGTAGCGCACGAAGGGGAAACGGCTATCTTGGATAGGCTTGACAAGCACTTCTTCTTTTTCGACTACTTTGAGCGGTTGGTACAGACAGCAGTTGCTAATACCGAGCTCGAGATGCTGAGCGCTACGCGAGACCGCCCTGACCGTAGGCTTTATCGAAATATCGACCTGAACCGCAGTTACTGCGCTCACATCGTGGAACCGGAGATCGACCGCCAGCTTGGAGAGCCCGACGCTCGTGTAAACAGCATCTTGATCTTGCAAGCTGAGCCTTCTATCTGCAGTCCCTATCACAGAGCTAATAAGGGGGCAGCTGGCTTCTATTGAAAAACGCCACAAAACCTTGAGAATCGTAGCTGTCCCCCCAGTTGGGGGGGGAGGGGGGGGGAGAGGGTTGTGAAAACACAAAAAAACCTTGAAAATCCTATGTGCCCCCATCCCTCTCCCCCAACGTGCACATAGATTCTTCGACCAGACCAAAAAAAGAGGGTATTTATTATTTTGAACGACTTTTACCTACCTACCTACGACACGACCGCGAAGGTGAACACGCAGACTCACTACAAAGATCACTGTCTGCTTGACCGGCGCGGTCGGCGCGTCGGAGTTGAGGGGGCACGCCGTCAAGAAGAGATAGCCTATCTTGTACTCTGGGACACCAATGACGGTCAACCCTCGTGGGTTTGGAAGAGAGATTTCAAGGGGTTCGGCTGGATGTCATTAAGAATCGATCGGTGGAAAACTTACTGCGCAACGCATCCTCCACCACACCAGAAGGATGGACTATTGCAAGATTAACGCACCGGGCGCTGGAGCGTCAAGAATGAGGCGCTGCTTCTTTGAGCCTCTGCAGGCTGCCCTCTACGGGCTTGGGCACCGCGAGCTCATGAAGTTTTCCGTCTGGGAGGCGTTCGTGGCAAGGACGTGAGCAAGGGGATGAAGCCTAAGGATCAGGACGCCTTCTTTCGGTGGCTGATGCCGTGCGGCACCCGCATCAACTACTGGGTGTTGAATAAGAACAAGCTGGACGTCGCGGCCACCAAGACTAAGCACCTCGTGCGGGAAGTGCGGAAGCTACCTCCCGGGTGGTATATCGTGCACACGGGCGATGTAATCGACGAGCACTACTTTGCCGTCCACGCCCACGGTGCTGATGAGATGCCGACAGAAATCAACTACTTCGACGAAGCTGTGAATCCGCCAGGAATTGAAGAGGATCTTGACCAGCTCACGTGGTTCCGGTTTGCGCGGAGCATTTGCCGCGTTGAATTCATGCCCGAGGATTGGGTGTGGAAGCCTAAGAAACGAAAGCAAATGATGTAATATATGCAATGTTATCTATGGTATGGCTTTGAGTGATCAAGCGTGCATCCGCTCGCACTTTTCATGAAATGAGTGTTTCATTGCATGAGAGGTGTGCGCAGATGTTGTGGTTAAAGTCGACCTGAGAATATCTACATCTGTTGTCTGATGCTTAGAAGACGTAAAATACGAATGGAGGGGTACGTTTGAATGAGACGGAGTACAGACCCTGTTGGTATATACTACTCAAGTCATACAGGAAAAAGAAGACTCAAATCTGTGTGCTCCAACAACAGTGAAGGAGTCGTTACATCTTTCGAATGCATCCAAGACATGTGGGATTAGACTTTGTCCGTCATGATGAAGGCTGTGCACCTGGCACAACAACAAAACCCGGGCAACCCTCACCGTAAGAACTGTTGGCTACATTTGTTTTGGGCTCAACTAACATGCTTGTTCTTTCATGCAGCATCGCGAAATGAAGTGATGAGCACACTCTATCCAAGACCAATATTTTGACTACTTTAGGGCCCCGGTGTCACCAAAGCCAGCTTATTGCCGGGAAAATCAGCAGCCGAATACGGGATAGTATGAGTGCTGTCCAAAATGTGTCTTGAAAGCTAATAGCTGAATCCCCGCACCAACAGACAAACTTTAACGTGCTCAAGGTCATGGTTCCGTTGAGTTCCACATTGACCATATTTATGGACTGATATTTACAGGCAAGTGACTATATAAACATAGTATTTTCTAGAAGTGGGCTTGACCATTTCTTGCGTTGGATATGCCGATCGGGTGCCTCTCGTGGCCCACGAGTCGTGCGGGAGTTTAGGCACATAAAGGATTGGAGGTTTGGCAGGCACGTTTTGTCGAGATACTCCTGTTTTGTCAGTCCGATCCTGCGTCCAGGCAGCGATCAGTCGGCAATTTCCGCGGAAACGCCCGAGCGCGGCAAACGGCGGCGTGCATTCGCAGCGAGGCGGCGGTCGGCAGCGAGCATGGGCAAGACGGCGGAGCGGGGTGGGTATCTGGCGCTAATCCGGCGCTCGAGCGGGTCGGATCGCGGCGCTCGCGGGCCTCTGGGGCGGCCTGTAGGCCCCGCAAAGGCCGAAGATCGCGACCGCCGCCATTTTCGCGCTTTTTGGCGCATTTCGACGCGACTGACGCGGATTTTGACGCTCCGGCAGTGGCGAGAGCCCCGGCGGTGCGCTACCGGCGCAAGGTCGAGGCCGCGAGCGACAACCAGCGAGATACCAAGAGCGATCACGGCCCCAGGAGCGAGGACGGAGACGCAGAGCAGGACAACCAGCGCGAGCACGAGGCGGCGGCGGTTGTGGCGCCGCTGAGGAAGCAGAAGCCGCTGGGCAGGAAGAAGACGCAGGGCAAGCAGCAGGCGGGCAAGAAGGACGCGCGCAGGTCGCCCAGGCGCAACGACAGAGGTGGGTACGCTTTTAGTTCCAAACGCGGGACGGCTGGGCTAACGCGGCTTGGGCCAGCAGCTGCTGCTGGAAAGGACTGGAAGGAGGACGCCAAGAAGCTGGAGGAGGTGGACGCGGAGCCTGTCGAGGCGCACCGCGAGCCAGAGACGGTTGGTGACGTCGCGGACGCGGAGAGCAACAACAGCCCTGAGGCGGAGAGCAGCCTTCAGGAGCCGACGACCGCTCGACAGACCGACTCCCAGCAGCGCCGGGACCAGAAGCAGCCCAAGCGCCGGACGAAGCACCTAGTGTGGCGAGTCAAGGCGCAGCAAGGCCCCGCGGCGCCAGCGACTGTGGAGACAGCTCCCACGGCGTCGTCATTCTCCAAGCCTGCGGCGGATGAACCGGACGACGAGGCCGAGTTTGCAATGCGAGAGCGCAAGCTACTCAAGATGCGCGCGAAGGAAGTTAGCTATCCGCTGGAGTCATCGAGTCAGGAGACTCAGTCAGGCTCGGACGACGACTCGGCGACTTTTCTCCAGTTCTCCACCCCGCCAGTTCGCTCCTCGGGTCCTTCCACCGTGATTCCAATTTTTGACGAGGTGGAGACCAGCAATGCAGACGACACCTTCCCAAAACCGTTTCCTCTTGAGCGCATTGACTCGCTCCACGCAAACCAAGTGCACGAGGTTGCCATTGCTGACTACGCCTTCCAACCAGAACAGCTGAAGGTTTCCACCGGCGATGTCGTTGTGTGGCGCGTCAGCGACCAGACCCTGCAAATGGTCGAGCATTGTCTGCGCGCGACACTGACTCACGAGGTTGACGAAACAACAACTACGGGTGTGACGCCAACCCTAAGTGCTGGGGACCGGTTCGCTTGGCGATTTACCGACGTAGGTGCGGTATCCATCTCGTGCTCTGTGTACGATGTGCACGGATCGGTTGTCGTCGCAAGCCCGACAGAATCCCCAGTGGTCTACAAGCGAAGCCAGCGCTCGAATCAGACGGCAAAGAAGGCAAAGAAGTGGAAGAAGCGACGCAACAGCCCTGCGAACGGACAAGCTCCCACATCTAGCGCCGGAAGTGTCGAAGAAGAAGCCGAGTCAGTCGAAGTCTTTCACTGCCCACCGCAACTGCTCGACCACAGCGCCTATCCTAGCATTGATATTGCCCTCCGCGATGCTGTGCTGTCCCAGCTGGATGTGGTCGCAAATGCTGCCATTTCTGGTGTGAATGCCAGTACGGGATTGCTCCCCGTGATTGTTGTCGGAGATGTGGCTTGCCCCGTCTTGGATGACGTCCATGAAGACGTGGTTGCGATCAGCGAGCAAAGTGATGCTGAGGTGGCGGCAGAGGCAGATGATCAGGTAGCCGATTTCCAGGAGCGTGTTATTGCAATGCTGAAGCGATCGGAGGAATCTCAAGCACTGCAGCGCCGCAGCTTTACGGTCGACGAGTCTGGATTTGACGCAGAGGGGGCCTACGACTTTCTCAAGCACCGTACGTTCCTGTGTGCGCTTGGAAGGTCTCACGTTCTGTGCTGACAATGATGTGCAATTTTTCTCGTTTGCAGGATTCGTGCAAATCCAGTCGAGCGGAGAGCACATCGTGTACTACTGATACTGCTTTCGGAGGCATAAAAGCAAAACTTGCATGTCGACGGACTTCCGCGCGGGTGGGCTGTAATATACCAACGCATCGTTTTTGGCTCGCAAAGACTACTTTCGCATTATCGTTAGATTCTTCTTGTGTTGAGGTGTTGAACCGAGGATGATGTATCCTTCTTTGACTCATGGCAGCAGTCTTTGAATGGAGGCGTGTTTGCTGCGATCGCCGGCATTTGCAGTAATGTACAAAAATTGGGGTTAACGCCCCCGAACTGCTTGTTCAGCTAGCTGTAGATGTGTAGGTCTGGTGCCGCTACATTTGGACCGCACTCCGAGAAAGGTATCGACAGTCGCTTTTGTCGATAAGTCAGCTTTCACCAACCTAATCCCAGCGCATTATTCGGACATGACCCAGAGCGGTATAGGTGCAAAATGTTGTGTTACAACAAGAAAAGTCTTCGTCTGCATCTGTAATGCGGTTGACGCCTTCGAGTGTCAACTCTTGAGCAGGTGCTTGACGAAACGCTGCTGAACAGCACCACAGTAGGCATTTTGCTTCGTCAGCTATCACAGCTTGAATCATGTCAGGCAAATTATCAATCGCTCACCAACGACGAGACTGACGCCCTTGGCCTCAGTGGCCGATTCGTCTAGCTGCACTAGGAATTCATGCTTCATCGCCCGACCGTCCTCTGAGTTGTATTTGAATTAGGGTCGATCGGCAGGCGTTATCACGGACTTTAGAGGTATCAGCATAGACTCAATTTCGTCTGTGTTAGTGGCGTGGACAGTAAAATACCAATGCATGGCTCACAATGACGGCATTCGATTGCTCGTTCGTTTATCGTTGTTTCCCTACTTCCTACTTCCTACTTCCAAATGTTCATAACGTATTTACAGCCCGCCTGGGATCAAAACCGCGGCTTTATCTTGCTCACAGGAACACGGCGCGTGAGCGAGGCGTGTCTGATGCGCCGTACAACTCGGATGATGATCCATACATCTCTTCGTTGCTTGGAATACGGGGAGTGAGCATGTCCAGTGTGTGCTCACGCTGCAGCTGACGCCGGCGTGGGAGGAAAATGATGGCGCCGATAATCACGGCGACGGCCAGGATGCTGCCCACGACAATGATCACCATCGCGTTGCCGCCTACGAGACCTCCAAATCCGCTCGAGTTGTTGGTCGATGATGAGTCTCCACTAGCAGCACTGCTACCGTTTACCGACAGGGCGTCGGCCGAGTTGCCTGAGTCCTTGATCGGTGCCAATGACGAAAAGTCTGTAATCTGCGAACTATCAGTCGGGATAGTCGTCGAGGCGGCCGCAGCGCTCGCAGAGGTCGACGCATTGATATCCCCCACCGACAAGGAAGAATCCGTCGAGGATGACGAGCTGTTCACCACAGGCACGACACCTGAAAGGGAACTACTGCCGTCGAAACTACCGTTGGGGAGAATGAAGTCACCAGCGGACCCGCTCGAAGATACCGAGGAGAAAGAACCGGAAGAGCTGCCCGTGCTCCCAGCATCTCCACTTGACGATGAAGACGACGGCGTCTTGGCATTGCTGGACGATCCGGCCGAAGCCGACGAGGAGCCAGACGATGAGGCCGGTCGGGGCGACGGTGTGGATGTCGACGGGCTCGCCGTCGTTGGTGTTGGTGATGGCGACTCGGTCGCCGTCGGCTGAGGAGACGGCGTCGGCGACGTCGAGGACGAACCTGAAGATGAGGCCGAGGTAGCCGAAGGAGTTGGTGTCGACTCTGTAGGCTGTGGGGTGTCCGATGACGACCCGGAAGAAGACACAGACACAGCCGACGTTGGAGCTGGGGCTGTAGTCGATGGGGTCTCAGTCGGCGCTATAGTCGATGGAGTCTCAGTCGGCGCTGTAGTCGATGGAGTCTCAGTCGGCGCTGTAGTCGATGGAGTCTCAGTCGGCGCTGTAGTCGATGGAGTCTCAGTCGGCGCTGTAGTCGATGGAG
>JAASGX010000986.1:0-11066 GCA_023334415.1 Phytopythium chamaehyphon | reverse complement strand
CAAGAAGTTTGAGCCCATTGTAGACTCCAATCAACCAGACCGGTGCTGGCCTAAGCCACTGAACCAAGACGTGATCGCCCAGATTCGCGAATACTGTGGCGAGCTCTTTAAGTGCATGTACACGCGTCCCGACATCTTCACTCGAGAGAACCTTGAACGCTATCTGTGGCTGGAACGCCACATGCGCGTCAAGGTGAAGAAGTAAAGATGGAGAGAGACATAGCTAGAGCTGTGACGGGCATGCAAAATGCCGGAGTAGAGCAGAGCAGATGAGGAATGTCCAGGCCACTTCAGGGTGCGTCGAGATCTACTGCATAACCATACGAGCACTTCGACAAGAAATGAAAAGAAACGATATCATGGAACTTGTGTTCGTGGGCGAGGACATCCAGCAACGCCTTAAGGCGATCTGGTCGCGCAAGTGCACCGATCGCTTGCTCAAGCCAGTGGAGCTGCATTCAGAGATGGCACCGTCGATTCCATTCGTCTCCGCCGTATTTCGTCTTTCCCCGCCACCAAATAGCCACTTTTGGAGACGACTGAACCAACCAACCGAGGCGCGCATGTTCGCGCAGAGCTTCCAGCCAGCGCTCGTCTCACTGCTCTATAGCGTCGGGTGCGCCTGCCCCCGCCGTTATAACTTACTGGCGCGTCCGCTGACCTTCGCCCGCGCAGCCCGCGGCCGCTGCAGCTGTGCGAGAAGCGCGAGGAGCGCCCTGGCTGCGTGCGCCGCGTGCTGGACGAGCAGGTGCAGTCGTCCGTCGTGGAGCTCGCCGGCCGCAGCGCGCGCACGTGGCTGCGCTTCCCGCCGGGCGCGCGCGACTTCGACGGCCAGGGCGGCGCCGAGCTGCAGCTGCGCCAGCGCTACCTGGCGTTTCTGCTGCGGCCGCTGGGGGACGACGTGGTGCTCGAGCTGCAGCTGCGCGACGCCCGCGGCAGGCGCCGGCGGCTGCGCGCGGCCTCGTCGACGCGTCGCGCGCGTGTGCGCGAGCAGCTGGCGCGGCTGCCGCTGCGGCTCGCCGACGGCTGGAACCTCGTGCAGCTCGACCTGCCGGCGCTGCTGCGGAGAGCCTACGGCGCCGACGCCGTCTTCGCGCACACCATCAGCGTGCAGCTGCACGCGAGCTGCCGCGTGCGGCGCGTCTGGCTCGCCGAGGCGCCCGCGGGGCGCGAGCAGGACCTGCCGGCCGAGTTCCGGCTGTTCAAGCGGCTCACGGCGCGGCAGGCGATCGAGCTCAGGCAGCAGGAGCAGCAACAAGAGCAGGAGCCGCGAGAACCATAGACGTCGATCAGAGGCAGTGTGCAAGATGGGATATTTGTCGCTTTGGGGGGCTTTCGCTACTCGAATGCATGCAGACGCCCGCTTGCGGCTGCGGGCGTCGGTCAAACTACACAGTGAGGGGGAGGGCGGCCTCGTAGACCGCCCGAACGGCGCGGCCGACAGCTTAGGTGATGACCGTCGGCGACTTGCGGCCCGTGTGCTTCTGCAGCTGCGACAGCTCGAGGCCCACCTGGATGAGGTCCTTGAGCGCCGTGGCGGCGTCCTGCGACAGGTTGCCCTCCGGAGCCTCGTACTTCTCAATGTACATGCGGATCGTGGCGCCCGCGACGCCCGTGCCCGACAGGCGGAAGATGATGCGCGAGCCGTCCTCGAACAGGAAACGCACGCCCTGGTGCTTCGACACGCTGCCGTCCACGGGGTCCACGTACGTGAACTCGTCGGCCTCGCGCAGCGTGAAGCCGCGGTGGGCCGTGCCCGCCACAGACGAGAAGCTCTCGACCATGCCGGCCATCATGCGCTCCGCGGCAGCCTTGTCCACGTTCTCGTAGTCGTAGCGGCAGTAGTAGTTGCGGCCATACGTCTTCCAGTGGTCGCGAACAATGTCCTCGACCGTCACAAGCGGCGAGCCCTCCGTCTGGCGCGACGCCAGGATCGACAGCCAGGCCAGCACGGCCCACATGCCGTCCTTCTCGCGGATGTGGTTCGAGCCCGTACCGAAGCTTTCCTCACCGCAGATGAACGGCGTGTAGTCCTCCTTGCCGTACAGCTCCTTCGAGTCCATGAGGTTGCCGAAGAACTTCCAGCCAGTCGGAACCTCGAACAGCGAGATGCCGAGCTTCTTGGCAACGAGGTCCACGGCTCCGCTCGTGGGCATCGAGCGGGCAACACCACGGAGACCCTTCTTCTGGAAGAACGGGATCACGCTGGCGTTCGCGGCGATGATCGCAAGCGAGTCCGACGGCGTCACGAAGAAGCGCGAGCCGAGGATCATGTTGCGGTCAGCGTCACCGTCCCAGGCGGCACCGAACTGCGGCGGCTCGTGGCCCTTGGTCGTCACCGGCAGGCCCTTGTTGTCCACACCCATGACCTTAATAAGCGCCTTCGCGTACGTCAGGTTCGGGTCGGCGTGTCCACCGCCAAAGTCCTCAAGCGGGACGGCGTTCATGAGGCAGCTCTCAGGGGCACCCAGCTCTTCCACAAAGATGCGGCGAGCGTACGGGCCGTTGACACCCGACATGGCGTCGAACGCGAAGGTGAAGTCCTCGCGGTCGAGCAGCTTCTTAATGGCGCCGAAGTCGTAGAGCTTCTTGAACAGATCGACATGGTCCTCCGTCGAGTCGAACACCTCGATGACAACCGTGCGGCTTCCATCGTCGGCAGCAACCGAGAACTTGCCCTTCTTCGTGATGTCGATCGTCGGGAAGTCCGAGGCGATCTTGTACGACGTAAGAGACTTCGAGTTGGTGAAGATTCCGTCCGTCACCTTCTCGGGGGCCGGGCCACCATTCTCGCAGTTGTACTTGATGCCAAAGTCCTCGTCAATACCACCCGGGTTGTGGCTGGCACTGAGGATGAAGGCACCGAAGGCGACACCGCCACCCTCGCGCTCGCGGATCACCGCTGACACGGCGGGCGTGCTCAGCAGACCGTTCTGGCCGATCCAGAGACGGTCGACACCAGCAGCAACAGCCATGCGGATAATGACCTGCACAGCCTCCTTGTTGTAGAAACGGCCGTCGCCCGACACGACCAGGGTACCGCCCTGCAGGTCCTTCGACGGGAGGGCGTCGAACACCGACTGAACAAAGTTGTTCAGGTAGTTCGGCTCCATAAAGCGGCGAGTCTTCTTACGCAGACCCGAGGTTCCAGGCTTCTGGTCGTCAAACGGTGTCGTCTTGACGGTCTCGACCTTGAGCGGGCCGAGGCCCTTGTGAGCCGTCAGGTCCACCGTCGTGTCACGGTAGATGCCCGGCAGGAGCGTCTTCTGCTCGCTGCTCTTGTTGACGATCGTCACCTCACCCTCAAGCACAACGCCCGAAGCGAAGCCAACGTCACCTGTGATCTTGAGGCGGTCGCACTTGATCAGCGAGGGCACGTTGCCGCGCAGAGCTGCCTCGAGCTGCTGCACGAGCTTGTACTTCTTGCCGTCCAGGCCGACGATCGGGGCGACGTTGTGGCGCTCCGGTGCAAGCACTGGACGGTAGTCCTCCGTCATGACGTACGCGTCCGAGCGGAGCAGCAGCAGGTCGTCACTCTTCTTGACAGGGGCGAAGCGCGTGCGCGGCACCACCACAGCGCCAGCGCCGTCGAAGCACTCGATGGCGGCACCCATGGCTGTCTCAAGCTGGAAGACCGGCGTCGAGCTGCCGTCCTGCGGGTTGACCGTCTTGGCGTTCTTGATCATGGGCAGGCGGATGACGCCACCAGCGGCGTCAAGGGCCTCCTTGAGCTTGTCCAGGCGGATCCACAGGTTGTTCGTGTTGAAGAACTGGTGCTTGGTGATGTCCTGGAAGTGGCCCTCGTCCTCGGGCGCGCACTGGGCCGACTCGCGGAGGATGAGGCGCTTGTCCGACAGGCGCTCGGCCAGGTGGCCGCCCTTCTTGTCGTTCTCCGTGCGCTCGCAGCACTCCATGAGGAATGGTTTGTCCGACTGCGCGAAGTAGGTCAGCAGCTCGAGGTCAAGCGTGGCGCCGAGGTTGTCCGAGTTGGAGACGAACATGTACTTGAGGCCATCGGCGAGGAGCTGGTCGAGCTTGCCCGATCCCGCGAGCGACGGGTACAGGTCTCCGTGTCCAGGCGGGCACCACTCCTTGCTGGGCGTGGGCTTGTAGGTGGCGGGCGCGAAAGTGGCGGCGTCGACCTTGGGCACCTTGTTCTGCAGGAGCTCGAGGGCCGGGTCCTCGACGAGCTCCGGGTACTTTTGTAGGTACTCGAGCGTGTCTGCCGATGTGCTGAACGAGTTCATGAGCACGAAGCGCACGTTGGACTGGTGCGTGGCGCGCAGCTCGGTGACCTGCTTGGCCATGATGTCGAGGAAGGTGTCGTCTCCCTTGACTGTGAGCAGCGACTTGGCCTTGTCGAGGCCCATGCTGGTGCCGAGCCCGCCGTTGAGCTTGAGCACGACGGTCTCCTTGAGCAGGGCCGGGTCGGCCTTGACCGACTCGCGGATGCTGCCGGGCTTGCCCTCGAGGAAGGGCAGCTCGGCGGCGGGCGCGATCGAGTCCTCTGCGATCATGCCCGTCTCTCCGCTGACGAGCGCCTCGTACGAGTACTCGAAGGCCTTGATGGCGGCCTCCGAGAGGCCCGCGGCCTCCATCTTGGCGCGGAAGGGCGCGAAGTCGGGCCCCATGGCACCCGGCGCGTCCTCCGACTCGGACGAGCTCTCGTCGCCCGGCTTGCGGCGCAGCACGTACGACTTGACGGCCGAGAGGATCTCGGCGGGCTTGGCGGCGGCGGCGGACTGCGCGTGACGCCCGAAGTTGAAAAGTGACTTGCGCGGGGCGCCGGCGTCGTCTTCCATGGGATCCGAGGGGCGACCGGTCGAGGCGGCGGGGCGGGGCGAGGCGCTTTGGATTGTGGGGAGGGGGCCTTCCAGGGGGGAGCCGGGCGGACGAGCGGGCGGACGCTGGCGGACCGTCCACCCGGATCTTTGTTGCGACACGGCGCGGCACCGCTATTTTTATCTTTGTCGACCGCCGCGCCCCGGCGCTGCCCGCTTCACTCGGATTTACTAGGCGGACGAAACCGAGCCCCACCCACGGTCATTATCAGCCATACCCTCTTGCGTACTCTATGCGGACCCAGTTCCCATCCAGCCCGAGCCATCAAGCGCTCAGGAGCTGCTCATGAGTCATGAGCGCCGCCTGCCTTCGCCTGCCTGCCTGCCTGCCCGCTCATGGCGCTCCCTCCACTGCTTGGTCTTTGTGTCGTCGCTGCTGCTGCTGCTGCTGCTGCTGGAAGCCTCGGTGCGGAGGGGCCGAGGGCGTCCCACCGTCCAAGCAGAAACCGGAACATGGGTCCGGCGATCGGTTTGGAGAGGGAAGCCATCGAATCTCTCATGACGTCCGTGGCGCAAGACCTCCACGTACGTCGGCCGTGACGCAGATGCGGCCGCACCTGATCCGGGTGGGTGAGGAATCGAACGCGGCGCGCGTCTGGCTGGCGGTCGCATGAAAAGCTGGAGCAGCTCATTGCCCGATTCTCGCGGCCTCCAGGGCAGATGAGTGATCTCGGTCGCCCGATTCGATCGATCAGTCTGCTTCGAGTCGTTGCCGGGCTCCACTACAGTATTAGAAACCACGAATGAGCTGCTCAATGAGCGGAGCCCATGTATCTTCTTGTCCGTCAGCACGTTCGGACGAGGTCTCGACAATGGTGACCGCGTCTTGCCACTCCACTCAGTCGATCGCTTTGGTGGTGGAGCGTCAAGTGCGTGGCCAGAAGTCACCAGGCGATCAAAAGATCGCTACCGAAAGATCGCGCGAGCTTGCAGCCTTTCGACAACTCAAACACCTCGAGGCATCTCCTCCTTTTTGCAGGTCATGGCGCGCTGTTTGCTGCGAGTGGTCCAGATCGCGCGGGAAAACAGCCTCTACTGCTTCTGTTACGGCCTCATGGTGCCGTTTCATGACTCATGAAGCGTGAACAGTTCAAGTCACCGGTCTCCTATCCGGATGACATTCAGCCCTGGGTGTCAGTCTCCGATTTACCAGCCCGCAGCCGAGCGTCACTGCCCTGGCCGCGATGGAAGTTCCCCAATATCCTCAGCTCAAGAGCGCCGAGGCTGTTCGCGTTCTCGCGCTGCGCAAAGTTGTGGAGGGCTACGGCGACCAAGAGGACTTGTGGGCAATCGTCAAGTCAGCTGGCGTTGCTGCGTCCGGCCCGTGCTTCACGAACTTCTTCGACATGTGCTTCAAGGAGAAGGACATGGACCTGGAGGTGTGCCTTCCGGTCGCCGACGATGCCGTCGTCCCAGACACGCTGCCTGAATGCGTCAGGGTGCGTCGCCTTCCAGCTTGGCCGCGAGTCGCAGCCGTCACGCACTTCGGCTCGTTGTCCCAGACCTACGGGACGTACAGCGACTTTATGAAATGGGTTGAGGAGGAGAAGCTCCGCCCCGTTGGCCCGTTTCGAGAGGTGTACTTGAGCAAGGACCCCACCGACGTGAGCGAGGCCTCGTTCGTGACCGAGATCCAGCTCGTCGTGGAGTGAAAGGACCGAGGCCACATCTGCATCGTTTCATTACAGTAGTCTCTCGATTGCACTGGTCCTCCCGACACCATTGGCGACAACCCCCTGGGTAGCATTGGCGTGTCGTGTCCGTGGGTCGTGAGTTCCCTGCATTGGTGTGAAGATCTGGCAGGAAGTAGCGCATCAAGCATAATCATCGAGTAGCCCAGTACTGATCGCAATATACCGCGCTTCTCCTGAGTCTCGACTGACTATCATACCATGCGGGCAGCGCCCAGGGAGCGGCCGCTGCTGGCGAGCGTGCGCGTGCTCTGGCGGTCGCAGCGCTCGCGGCCCCTGGGGGCGCTGGCGCACGTGTTCGCGCTGCTGGACGCGCTGCTGGACCACTCGGGCCGCTGGAGCGTGCCGCAGGCTGTCGACTTCGGCCACTTCTGGCTGCTGCAGCGCCTCGCGCCGGCCACGCGCCGCCTGCGACCCGCCAGCACGCGCCACTGCCTCTTCGCGGTGGCCCAGCGCGGCGACCTGCGCGTGCTGCGCTGGTTGCTGGCGTTCGACGCCGAGTTCGCGCAGCTGCACGACGTGCTCGACCGCGCGGCGCAGGCTGGGCAGCTGCTCGTCGTGCGCTTCCTGCACGGGCGGTTCGCGGCCGAGCTCGCGGCGGGCAAGGGCAGCCGGAAGGCGCTCGACTTCGCCGCCGGGAACGGACACCTCGAGGTCGTCCAGTACCTGCACGAGCACGGACTGGACGGCGGCGCCAGCGCGCTGGCCATGAACGAGGCCGCGGGCCGCGGACACCTGCACGTCGTCCAGTGGCTCGCGCAGAACCGCGCCGAGGGCTGCTCCACCTACGCCATGGACTTCGCCGTCTGGTACCGCAACTTCGATGTCGCGCGCTGGTTGCACCGGCACCGCACCGAGGGCTGCACGTCCTTCGCGATGGACTTCGCGGCCATGCGCGGCAGCCTCGAGACCGTGCGGTGGCTACACGACAACCGGACCGAGGGCTGCTCGTCCATCGCGATGGATAAGGCCGCCGAGCACGGCCACCTCGACATTGTGCGCTGGCTGCACGCCAACCGAACCGAGGGATGCACCACCGACGCCATGAACAGCGCCGCCCGCGAGGGGTTCTTCGACATCGTCAAGTTCCTGCACAAGAACCGGCACGAGGGCTGCACGGCCAGTGCCATGAACTGGGCGGCGCGCGGCGGCCACCTCGAGATCGTCAAGTTCCTGCACAAGCACCGGCAGGAGGGGTGCACGTACCTCGCAATGGACTACGCTGCGGCACAAGGACATTTGGACGTGCTGCGGTTCTTGCACGAGTCGCGGCGCGAAGGCTGCAGTAATTGGGCGATGAACCTGGCCGCTGCAGGTGGCCACTTTGAAGTTGTGAAGTTTCTACACGACGAACGCTCGGAGGGATGCACCGTCAACGCAATGGACCGTGCAGCAGGCTCGGGGCACCTCGAGATCGTGCGGTTTCTGCATGAGAATCGCAGCGAAGGGTGCACTGTCGACGCCATGAATGATGCGGCGTGCTTTGGCCATCTTGGCGTCGTGACGTTTCTACACGAGAATCGGACGGAAGGGTGCACCACCGACGCAATGAACGAGGCAGCTCGCAACGGGCACCTGAACGTTGTCACATGGCTGCAATACAACAGAACCGAAGGCTGCACGACCAATGCAATGGACGGTGCGGCGTGGTTTGGGCACCTGGATGTGCTTGAGTTCTTGCATGAGCACAGGAAAGAAGGCTGTACTCGCCGTGCGGTTCGCGATGCAATGGTTGCTGGGCATGATCAAGTGGTTGAGTGGCTCCGCGCCAATTTTGCAGAGTGCCGCATCGGATAGGTGGCAGACAGAGCGAGGTGGCGAAATCCTGTATATTGTATTGGATGAATGAAAGATATCACAACTACGAACACTTGGCGCCAAGGATGCACATCAATGTAGTGCAACAAGATGAAGGAGAACGTTAGCATTCAATAGGCTGACGAACGAGATTCTATGAACAATAAAGGAAACGTATCGCATTGTTGGGAAACAGACCAAAGCAACGCATTTCAATTCGTGAGGTCGGGACGAGCGCGATGTCCATGTGGCAGGGCAGAAACAAAGAATCCAGCGAGATACACTTTCGCATTTTCGTATCTTGAAGAGGCAGGTGCAGTTGAAGTGCACATCTGGTTGCACAGATCTCTCTCGGTGGACCTCGATCCTCTATCCTAGCTATTCCAACGTTGAAGTGGCCATGGCCATTCCTCATTGCTGAATTTCCTCATCCAGTCCAAGACTCCAACACTTATCATGGTCGTCACAGCCGTGGCCTTAGTGCTGCTTGCGTCCTTCCTCCCGCTCCTCCAAGCCGAAGACTTGCCCAAGCTCGACGAGGCGCTGCCGCCCCTCGTGAATCTGTCAAGCATCTATCCCGTTTTCGACTTTGACGGCGATGCATGCCTGCCAAGCGCCGGGTTCAGTCGCAAAGGAAAGATAAACCACGGGCTCAAGACGTCGGGGAGCGTCACGGGAATGTGTCGCAGTGACGACTTCATGGGCCTTTCAAACACGTACCACCGACATGCCTGCGGACAGAAGGGAAGGCATACTTTTTGCGGCCATTCGTTCGCGCTCTACTTTCTCAAGGACCAGAAGTCTGTCTTCGGTGGCGGCCATCGCCACGACTGGGAAAACATCATCGTGTGGACGGTTGACGGTGCCGCAACCCACGCGAGCTACCTGTCGGAGTGCGCTGGAGACGCAACCACCAAGTCTATCGAGGATTTCCCCACAGAAGATCGCGGAGGCTCCAAACATCTCAAGTTTGTCTACCACAAGGAAGCCGGGTGGTTTCACTGCTTTCGCCCCGCCAAGAAAGACGAAAACGCAGAAAACATCCACAAGAAGTTCGTGACGCCGACCATCGCGAGTTGGTTCACAATGGTAGGTGATGGCATATCCAATGAGGATTTGCGTGCCAAGGTGTCAGACCTCGACTTCGGCGGAGAAGTCAATTTTCCCCACACGGACGACATGTTTATCGACATAGTCAACGAGTGCAAACCTGAGACGTACCCAACGTTCTCGTCGTCCTCATCCGCCCCCATAAGCTCCATTGCGCTCCCATCGTTTCACTCCCTGGCTAACTAGGCTCGGTAGCGAGGTAACCAAACAACGCAACACTTGCCATTCAGTCAATTCATTGTGCTCATTACTCAGCCATGAAATACTCTTGAGAAATCAAGCGACATTGCTGGTGTCGAATGAGGTCAGAAGTAGTTGGAGCTTCGGCATGCCGCGCACGGTCGTGAACTCTTTGTACTTCGAAGTAGTTCCATTCGCGCTTTTCCTGGCTCATAGATATTCACACTGAGCCATGCGATTTGCAGGATTTGCAGGCGTGGCGCTTCTCTACTTCGCTATAACTTGCGCGCTCCAACACGCTGCTAAAGGAGAATTGCTACCAAAGCTCGATAGAGCAATGCCCCGCCTCGCTGACATCACGAGTTGGTACCCCGTCTTTGACTTTGATGGAGATTCGTGTTTCCCCAGCGCCGGGTTTAGCCGCCAAGGCAAAATGAACCATGGTCTCAATCCTTCCGGAAGTGTCACCGGAATGTGCCGCGACGCCAAATTCATGGACACATCCAACACGTATCACCGATACGCTTGCATTAATGCCAGGAACTCCACCTACTGTGGGCACTCATTTGCGCTCTACTTTCTCAAGGACCAACAAACGAGTCATGGCGGTGGTCATCGCCATGATAGGGAGCATGTCATTCTGTGGATCAAGGACGGTGGCGGTCCAGGATACGTGAGCTACTCGGACGGTGGCGAAGATATGACAATGGAGGGTGTGAATTCGCTGTTCAACTCCGCCAACGAGCAAAACGGACATCGCAAGTTCGTTTACCACAAGAAAGGGACCGGCTTGCACTGCTTCCGTCCTGCAAAGAGCTACGAGGTGGCCGAAAACTCGTGCAAGGCCTTCGTCACCCCAACGATCGCCAGCTGGTTCACGATGGCGGGTGACGGACTGACCAACGAACAATTACGTGCCAAGATGAACTCTGAAGACAAGATCGCTCATTCAGAATTCCCGCACGCAGACAGCAGATTCCTCTCGATTCTCAACAAGCACAAGCCCGACGCTTTTCCAGCCTTCTCCGAGGACAGCGTTGCGAACTCCCAGTAGCCGTTAGAGCGGGGTCCGCCCGCCACGTGAAGCGTACTCTTCCTTCAGCTAGCTTAGATCGGTGGTGAATTCACGCACGCAGATTGCGCCAGCAGCAGTATCCTGTCTTGACATCACGCGTCCAAATAGCCAGCACTTGTTTCGTATGGACTGCTGCAGATCATTATTGTGTGGGATTATATTACTTCGAACTTGTTCGCCTTGACGCGCATGTGGCGCTCCAGCCACAGATAGCGTTCAAGGTTCTCTCGGGTGAAGATGTCGGGACGCGTGTACATGCACTTAAAGAGCTCGCCACAGTATTCGCGAATCTGGGCGATCACGTCTTGGTTCAGTGGCTTAGGCCAGCACCGGTCTGGTTGATTGGAGTCTACAATGGGCTCAAACTTCTTG
>JAASGX010000985.1:0-11095 GCA_023334415.1 Phytopythium chamaehyphon | reverse complement strand
GCGCAAACGACATACCGATTGATTCAAACTTCACCGAATTCTACGTCAGGCCGCCTCCCTCCTAGGTATGCGTGTGCGCGCTAAAGAGCTTACTTGCTGACGGTGTAATGTTCCGAGCGCCGCGAGGCTTCTGCCGTGCCCGATTCGGCTTGGCCGCGCGCATCCATCTTGCTTCTGCTGCTGTCGCCGAAGCGTCTCTGCGGATAATTTACAGCACCGCTTAACCGTTCTTCATGGCATCCTTCACGAAGTTGAACGAGTCATCCTTCTTCTTCATAAAGCCAAAGCCCGAGTCGTCGGAGAGGCCGTCTGAAGGCTCCTGGATCGTCTTCGCAATGTAGCCGCTAGGTGTCATGGCAGCGCCAATGACCTGAGAACCCATTCGCACGGGAGGCATGCCGACGCCTGCGCTCTGCATTTGCATGTACTGCATCTGCTGCATCTGCTGCATGTACTGCATCTGCTGCATCTGCTGCATTTGCTGCATCTGGGCCATTTGGGCCATCTGCGGGTTTCCGTAGTTCATCATGCCCATGTTCATGGGGTTGCCGAACTGTGCAACCTGCGGGGCTGCAGGAACTGGCTCGAGAAGAGGGTCGAGGATCAGCTGCGACGAAGGAGCAGGAGCTGGAGTTGGAACTGGCGCAGCAGCAGGAGCAACAGGAGCAGGCGTTGACTCGATAGACGAAGTGGTGCTCACGCCACTCGACTGAAGCTGAAGGCCACCAAACATGTCCACGACATCCTCCGTCGCAGGTGTAGACTGCGGCGCAGGAGCGGCGGGCTGCTGGGGAGTGTTGTTTGTCTGAAGGCCCGAGAACAGGGAGTTACCACCATCCGACGGAGCAGGCTGATCAAAATCGCCAAGGAGGTCCGTCTCTTGCTGACGAGGCTGCTGGTAATTTCCGCCAGATTGTCTGCTGCTTCGCTGCTTTGGCGCCGGGCGACTTGAGCCTGAAGCAGAGCCGTTTGAGCGTCCAAGTACTCCAAGCACCTTGATGGCACGATCACGCACAGCAGCCTTGTCAGACTTGGAACATTCTTCGATTTCTGCGTAGTTCTCCGAAAAGTAGTCGTTGAAGTCCTCGCACCCACTGGTCTTGAGCAGCGCGTCGATGGTAGTCAGCGCCTTAGAGACCACAGTCCATTGTTCATCCGCAAGACAGTCCTCGAGAATCGGACCAACCGTGTCGGCATCAAGCGTCAAGGCACTCTTCAAGAACGCATCGATCTTGTCCTTGGGAGGAACGGCACGCATACCACCTGGCGCGCAGAGCGCAGTGACCAGGTTCCGCTCGTACGTGCCATCAGATTGGGCTCCTGACGTGCTGCCGGTAAGAGCAGGAGCAGGGCCCGGTGATGTGAACGAGCGTGAGTCGGTTGGCTTGTCATCGCCATATCCGTAGTCCGAAGACGGACCACGCGAGTGCGAGTATGGCCGAGAGTCGTTGTTGAAACTCGAGGTTCGGTTGTCACGGCCATCACTCGACATGGTCTGAAGTGCGGGGGGCTGCGTTGATGGCGTGGGCTCAGCACTCCACGCACCTCCAACACGTCCCTTCTTGCGCTCTCCCTCTGTGGATTCAGTAAAATGTCAGGAGGTTGCACTCGCAATCGTCCTCAGCTTGCCAAAGTAAAACTTACCGTAAGCCTTCTCACGAAGTTGCGAGTTGGCCGACTCTCGGGGATCGCCACCAGAGCCATAGGCCGACGAGCCAGCGCGGTAGCCGCCGCCAGCATATCCAGCGGGACGATACGGCTCCTCCGGGTTGTACGACCCAGGCGACGGACCGTAGGATCCACCGGTCGGCCCGCGGTTCGTGGCAAAGCTCCATCCCTCAGGCGGATTAGCCGATCCAGGAGGCGCACCAGCGAAAGTCGGTTTGCCGTCGTTCTTGGAGTACTTGGACGCCAGCTTCTCTTTCAGGCCCGAGAAAAGACCTCCCTTCTCATCTGTGCCACAATGAAACGCGGTTAAGAATCTCGATCCCACAGTGCAAAAATGCATCTTGACATACCTCGTGCGTCTTGGTACATGGGGTTGCCAATACCAGAAAACTTTTGGTCGTTGTACGGGGACGGACCGCCACCGTACGGCGCCGGGGGCTGACCACCGTACGGCGGCTGGTTGGCGCCCCCATTCGGGCCACCATACTGGTACTCAGGCTGGTAACCCTGTCCACCCTGCGGGCCAGCATATCCGCCGCCGCCCATGGGTGGCTGCGGACCTCCATAGCTTCCTTGCGGGCCTCCATAACTTCCTTGCGGGCCTCCGTAGCTGCCTTGCGGGCCTCCGTAGCTGCCTTGAGACGGATCGTTGCCGTACCCGTACGACTGCTGTGGCGGAGGGTTGAAACCAGCGCCGGGCGGGGGCGGCAGGTTGTCGTTGGCGCCCTTGCCACCCCAGAGCTTGGAGCCCCAGCCGCCCGATCCGCTCGAGTTGTCGCTCGGGTTGCTCAGGTTCGTGATACGCGCCGACATACCCATACCCCCAAGGCCCGGCGCGTTGTCCGTGTCGTAGATGGCGTCGAGGCACTCCTTGGCCGAGTCGCGCACGCGGCGGTAGTACTCGTCGCCCTTGAGCGGGTCCGGCGGGCCGCGGAACTCTGAAAAAATTGCAGCATCCAGCACGTCAGCACCAAACAATTAAGCAACATCAGCACCATAACTCGGGACAGCGTACGCAGGCACTCCTTGATGGTGGGGATGTGCTTCTGCATCTCGCGCTTGAAGTCCACGCGGCCCTCGCGGCAGACGTGCTTGATGACCTGCAGCGCCTTGAACTTGACCGTGTGGTGCTTGTTCTTGACGCGCGAGATGAGAAACTCCATCACCTTGGTGCACGTGTCGTAGCTGTGCTGCGTCATGCGCGCGATCTCGCCGTACAGGTAGCCGGGCGTCGGCGAGTCATCCTTGCTGGTCGCGCGCGTGAGCAGGGCCTTGTCCATGTTGCTTTGAGCTGCTTCCGATGCACTTTCTAGACTGGGGAAACCTTCGATATCTAGGGCTGTACGCGGGTCCAGAGGCCGCGGGAGGGCTCAAAACGCGCGCGGGGGCGGCGAAAAGCTCGGGGACGACAGGGCGGAGGGCGCCGAGCGCTCACGGACGACCAGGGGGCAGCGACGCGGAGCTGCGAGGCCGCGCTGCTCGCTCTCTCTCTCGTCGGCTCGCGGTGTTGTGCGTTGTCGTCTCCCCCGCTGGCCTGATCCCGCAAATAGACAGAAATGATCGTGTGACTAGATGTATTTTGCTGAAATGGACGACAAATTTGTGGTATTTTGACTCCTATGAGCAGAGAAGAAGAGAGTATTTACGGTTTTGGGCGAGGTTGCCACGTCAACGGGCGATCATTTTTGAGCGAGCTGAATCTGGCGCATACTAGCGAGTATTACAGTACGGTCAAGTAAAGCTGATCAAGTTGCCTTTTGAAAACATGTAGCGCTGGAGTGCAGCCACTGCACTGCAATCCTGAGAAATAAAGTATCCGCTCTTGGTAAAGCGCCATCTGACCTTCGTCTGCATGTCCAAAAAGAGGCATTGGCAATGCGAATAGTATAGATCGCAACAATAGCCACACTGCTCAACAGTCCATTACCATTGCTCGTCACCAAGATCGGCTCGTACTTCCGACTAGCGCTGAGATCCTCAAATTGCCATTGAAACATACTCTCAACGCCAACAAATCGCTGCCAACGACTCGCTCTGGCAGTGTCATCATCCTCGCTGAGATCACCACCTCTCCAACCTTGCAACGCACGTCCGCTCCAGAAAGCGGACGAGTGCTCGTCCAACACGCTGATCGGACGAACATCCGCCTCACCATGACGCTTGGAGCGTCACCCCGATCTTCCGCATCCGCGCCAATACCAGTTCCCCCAATACCCACAGCCCCCTTTATCTTACCATTTGTAAACCAGGGGCGGCTCCATTACCAACCCTGACCAGGGGGCTGCACCTACCAGCAACACCGGCACCACTCGCCTTCCAGCCCGCTCAGTCTTCAAGTTTCCCTTCCGAGAAAGGACGACCCTCGAGCAAGCTCCAGGCCCATGGCCATGCTGCTCCGCCGCGCCTCCCGCCTGTCGCCGGCCGCCTCGAGGCGCGCGCTGTCGCGCTCCATGGCGTCGTTCGCGCCCTCGGACGCGTTCCTGCCGCGCCACGTGGGCACGAGCGACCGCGACCGCGCCGCCATGTTGAAGGCCGTGGGCTTTCCGAGCGTCGAGGCGCTCGTGGACGCGACGGTGCCGCCCGAGATCCGCCTGCAGCGGCCGCTGGAGCTGCCCGGCGCGCTGTCGGAGAGCGAGGCGCTGGCCAAGCTGCGCGCCATCGCGGGCAAGAACCGAGTCGTCAAGTCCTTCATCGGCATGGGCTACCACGACACGCTCACGCCGGCGCCCATCCAGCGCAACATCCTGGAGAACCCCGGGTGGTACACGTCCTACACGCCGTACCAGGCCGAGGTCTCGCAGGGCCGCCTCGAGATGCTGCTCAACTTCCAGACCATGGTCGGAGAGCTCACGGGACTCGAGTTCGCCAACGCATCGCTGCTAGACGAGGCCACGGCCGCCGCGGAGACCATCACGCTCGCGCACAGCGCCGCCAACGGCGCCCGCGGAGCCTTCTTCGTCGCCAGCGACTGCCACCCGCAGACCATCGGCGTCATGCAGACCCGCGCCGACAACCTCGGCATCGAGCTCGTCGTGGGCGACGCCGCGGCGGCGGCCGCCGACGAGAGCTTCTCGTTCGACCGCTTCAGCGGCATCTTGCTCCAGTACCCCAACACGTTCGGCGACGTCGCCGACTACCGCGCGCTCATCGACCGCGCGCACGGCAGCAAGGTGCTCGTGGGCTGCGCCGTCGACCTGCTGGCGCTGACCCAGATCGCGTCGCCCGGTGAGATCGGCGCCGACGTCGCCGTCGGGTCGGCGCAGCGCTTCGGTGTGCCCATGATGTTCGGCGGCCCGCACGCCGGCTTCATGGCGACCACCAAGAAGCACCACCGCAAGATCCCTGGACGTATCATTGGCGTGTCCAAGGACTCGCGAGGCGAGCCGGCCCTTCGTATGGCCATGCAGACGCGTGAGCAGCACATTCGCCGTGACAAGGCGACGAGCAACATTTGCACGGCCCAGGCGCTTCTCGCCAACATGGCGGCTGCGTACGCGGTCTACCACGGCCCGGAAGGCATCCGCGCGATCGCTGAGCGCACCAACCTGTATGCTGCTACGCTCGCTGCCGGCGTTGAGGCTTACACTTCGACCAGCGTGCGCAACTCGGCCTTCTTTGACACGCTCGACATTGACGTGTCCGGATCCGGCCGCTCGGCGAACGATGTGGCTGCTCGTGGTGTTGAGCTCGGCGTGAACCTTCGTGTCATCGACCACTCCCGCGTTGGTGTTGCCATGGGTGAAAGCGTCAACCTTGGTGATATCCGCAAGATCTTGATCGCTCTCGGAGCCGAGGAGGCCAAACTTCCGTCTGCTCTGGACGAGGCCCTTGGTGCTCGCGCTCAGGAGCTCCGCAGTGCGAGTGTCCCGGAGTCACTCAAGCGCTCGACGCCATACCTCACGCACGGTATCTTCGACAAATACCACACGGAGACGGAGCTTATGCGTTACCTCAAGCACCTTGAGGACAAAGATCTTGCGCTCAACCGCTCCATGATTTCACTTGGATCCTGCACGATGAAGCTCAACGCTGCCTCGGAGCTGGTTCCGATCACGTGGAGCGAGTTTGCAAACATCCACCCGTTCGCGCCAGAGAACCAGTGGGAAGGTTACCGTGAGCTGATCGAGTCGCTCAACGGCGCTCTTGCTGAGATCACTGGTTTCACCGCTGTGTCGACGCAGCCCAACTCTGGCGCTGCCGGCGAGTACGCGGGTCTGCTGACGATCCGCAACTACCAGCGTGCGAACGGTCAGGGCCACCGCGATGTGTGCCTGATCCCCGTATCGGCGCACGGCACGAACCCTGCCAGTGCCGTCATGGCTGGCATGAAGGTCGTGGTTGTCAAGTCCGACGACCGTGGCAACGTCGACCGTGAGGACTTGGAGGCCAAGGTAAAGCTCCACGCCGACAAGCTGAGCGCGTTCATGATCACGTACCCATCGACGTTCGGCGTGTTCGAGGAGGGCATCAAGGACATGATCGAGCTGATCCACTCCCACGGTGGTCAGGTCTACATGGATGGCGCCAACATGAATGCCCAGGTTGGTCTCTGCAACCCTGGCGGAATTGGCGCCGACGTGTGCCATCTGAACCTGCACAAGACGTTCAGCATCCCCCACGGTGGCGGAGGTCCTGGTGTCGGCTCGATCGGTGTGGCTGCTCACCTCGCTCCCTTCCTTCCTGGTCACAGCGTCGTCCCTTCAGGCGGCGAGGGAGCCGGAACTATTTCGAAGACGGAGTCTGCTGTGAGTGCTGCGCCATTTGGTAGCGCGGGTATCCTGCCAATTCCGTGGATGTACATTCACATGCTTGGCGAGTCTGGCCTGAAGGCGTCGACGTCGAACGCGATCCTCAACGCCAACTACATGGCCAAGACGCTCGAGGGCCACTACGACATTGTGTTCCGTGGCTCGAAGGGAACATGCGCGCACGAGTTCATCATTGACATCCGTCCGTTCAAGGAGGCTGGCATCGTGGAAGAGGATATTGCGAAGCGCCTGCAGGACTTTGGCTTCCACAGCCCGACCATGTCGTGGCCCGTTGGTGGCACACTCATGATTGAGCCGACTGAGAGTGAGAGCAAGGCCGAGATGGACCGCTTTTGCCAGGCGCTCATCATCATTCGCCAGGAGATTGAGGACGTCCGCACGGGCAAGATCGCTGCCGCAGACTCCCCGCTGAAGCACGCACCCCACACGGTCGACATGGTGACGGCAGCCTCGTGGGAGCGCAAATACTCTCGCCAGCAGGGAGCTTTCCCGGCGCCCTGGCAGCTGGGCGGCAAGAACAAAATGTACTGGCCGAGCGTCGGTCGTGTCGACAACGTGCACGGCGACCGCCACCTCGTGTGCAGCTGCCCACCGCTCTCGGACTACGAGTAAACCGTGCAGCGCGGTCCACTGGGCAGTTGAATTGGTGGACCCACCACTCGGCGGATTGCTTGGTGGTCGGTGGCAGGATATAGAAGTACGGCGATAGCGAGACGTCGGGGCCGGCAAGAAACTTCATTAATCGCCCCCGCCATCTCCCGCCGTACGTCGAGGACTAGTGCATCATCAAAGCTGCTTCTGTAACATGACTGTGAATTTGGAGGAAAAGTGCTCTGATGCTTTTGTCGCTACGGTTATGATCACAATGGAGCAAAGAGCAGCGTCGGGTTGGACTGGTGCAGAAGCTCCTGCACAGCGAGATAGTCAAAGCTTCCTGACTGCAAGTTGGTCACGACGCGAGCAACGCTCGACGTGTACTTGGGAACTTTGGCCACGTCTCGCTTGCGGCCGTCGCGGCGCGACTTGCCCTCCCAGCCATTCTCTCCGCAAAGCGTCAGCCACTTGTTCTCTTTGAGCATGAGTGGCGCGTACTTTTTCCTTATGGCAGGATCCTCGACTGACTCGAGGAAAGCGGAGAGTTTGGCGTAGCTCTTGAGTGGCTGCATGAGACACAACAATGTTAGGCCAGATCCGTGTCGATACTGATCAAGATGACAAAAACCTACGCGGAACCAGAAAACAAGTCCGGATTCCTCCTTGAGTGTCAGCATCTCCATGAAATCCGAGTTGAAACTCATGTATCGATAGTCGAAATGCGCTTTCTGAAGACTTGTGTGAGCATCAAATACCCTTCCGCGAGAGTTGTTGTTAGTTTTTGTGGGATTCGATCTCGTTTTCATAAAGTTTCCTCACCACTTTCGTTCCGTGTCGAAGATGAAGAGTGCTGGTTCTAGTACATCGCGTGGAATCGCTTGGTACGAACGTTCGAGTGCTGCAATAGACAAAAACACTGTTCGGTTTGGCGAGGGAGGAAGTGGCCACGTTAGTGATGCTGGACGGGGCCACGATGAAGTTCCCGACGATGTGAGTAGCTCACGCTTCGTTGACGATGAACGGTGATGTAACTCTTTGGTGATTGCTTGCACTCGCTCCAGCTCTTCACGTCGAGTTGCCTGCTGCAGCCTCTGCATTCTGCTTTCCTTCATCACCAAGTCTTGCAGTTTCGCCATCTGTAGCTCATTGAACAGTGAGAGAAAAGCTCATCACAACAATAAAAATCGTTGGTACGTACCAGATCTTCTGGTTGCAGCTTCGACTCGTACGCGTTGCGAGCGCAAAGTTCTGCGCGTAACTCGCTGGTTGACATGGCCCACGGATCGCAGACTTTGCCGAGGGACGAAAATCGGAGGTATATCGTGTCCTCATCCAAAAGATCTGAGCGACGTCAACGGTTAGCCTAGCTAAATAGTGGCGCCGAAGCTTGCAATGGGAACGCACAGTAGGAATCGAGTGTGCCGTCGAGCCGAAGGATCCGGCCCTTGAACGTGTAGAACTGCTCGCCAGCAGGGAGCTGCAGGTACGGGCTCTTGGTGATCATCCACTGGCTGATAAGGAACTTTTGCACATCTGCAATTGTGGCAGTCGGGGCGACTCGAGCAGGGAACTTGACGGGGCGGAAGTTGGCGGCTCCCCCAGGCAGCAACGTTGATCCACTCGTAGTGTCGCTTTGATTGAATGGCGCAGGCTGGCATGTTGCAACATAGATTGTGATCTGCTGTGGCTGAGTAGCGGCTATCTTGCTACCAGCTTTGAAAGGAGCTGTGCCAACAGCCATGGGAGGTGTGGAGTCGACGATAAGCTGTTGCAAATGCTGAATCACTATTTTCGTCGAGTCACTCACTACAACGCATGTGCGTGCTAATGGCGCGCGTGCAAGTTGCTTATCTCGATCAAGCAAACCAGAGCGCGCGCACGGCGAGGGCAACTACGAGGATGAAGAGGAAGAGAAAGAGATCGTCGGCCGATTTGCGGAGCTTGACCAAGTAACCTGAGAATGAAATCAAGAAGTGAGTCACGTGGAGAAAACCCGGCGGTGGTTGGAGCAGTACCTTTCAGAGCTGGGCGGCTCGAAAGTGCGAGATTGACTACAAAGCCGAGGTCATCTTCCTGCGGCTTCTTGACGTCCGGCAGCTTGAGGATGGAGTGGGCGGCTCCCGCGACGGCAGCGATGAGTACACGGAGCAGGAAAACGCCCGCAATAATCGGAGGATGCACCACCAGGTTTTCAAAGAACGCAGACACGTCCCAGAAGCTGGGCACAAGCCCATCTGCGCTGCTCACGTCGCTCGCGAGAGCCGCCGAGCGCTGTTGCGTGAACAGGAACTGTTCGATGCGAGCCTGCTCGTCGTGGTCAAGCTGGAAAAGGCGGTCAGTGTTGCTCAGACCAATCCAATAGTTCGTGATCGTACTCCACTCACATGCTGTCGCTCGAGCCGCTGCCTGATGGACTCGACAGGGATCCCGCGCGCAAGCAGGTCCTGGTACGAGCGCAGAAGCTCATCATCCATCTTCAGATCTAACAACAACAACAAAATCCCAAACATCAGCACATCAACAGCACCACCTCAACCACCAACCACAAATCTCCACCTGCAACAATCGCATGAAGGTCCACACTCATCGCTGCCATCAACGCACCATATCAATAAACATCTTCATCTCCCTCATCACAAAAAAAAAATCCTCCACACAAAATCTCACCAACGTACACCGCCGCGACCACCAGCACGAGCGCGACGGCCTTGTCCTGCGCCACCTGCAGCTGCAGCGCCAGCGAGTGCCTGCTGAACGTCGCAGTGCTCTCCTTCTCCTTCTCAACATCCTTCTTCTCCACCAATTTTTTTACTTTCTCAACTTCTCCACTTTCTTCTTCCTTCGTCACTTCCTCCGCTTTTTTCCCGCCCAGCAGCTCCTGCACGGCCTCCTCCTTCCGCTTCCGCCGCGCAGCCGCGTCCCGACGACGCTGAGCCGGGTCCACGCGCGTCGGAACCTTGAGCTCGGCCGCTCCTCCGCCGGATTCCGCCACCAAATCGCTCGCCTCGGTCTCCAATTCGCGCTCGACCTGCTGCTGCTCCAGCGGCAGCTCGGCGCCCGGCTCATCCTTGAGCGAGGAGATCTGCCCCGTCACAAGTCGCATGCGGCTCTCGCCGCCCTGCAGCACGCGCGCCCGCCGCGCCGCGCGCTTCTCGGCCGCCGTCATCACCTCCGCCATGGTTTTCTTCACTATGGAAATTGTGAAAGGCGACGAATGCAGCGATTGCATTGGCTTAAAATGAGTCACAAATACACTCTTTTAACCCAATGGAGGACGAGATCATCTTGAATATTTATCTGAGATATGGATACCTACTGAGAGCAATCTGGGTATGCGCTTCAAAAATAGGGTTGCTTGGCATTTTGACGTAGTGGAGTCGATGGCTTAGTGGGAAGAGGGGATTTAGGATGGCCGCGACGAAGCCCAAAAGCTCGCTGTCGACGCTCGCGGAGACTGCGGTTCGATATGGAGTTTTTCTTCATTTCCTGCTTTCAACAATGATCTGACAGCTGTGCTAATGCGCTGCAGGAGGAGTACATCAAGCTGGAATGCGTGCGGAGACGCAACCAGCCGCTGACGAGGCGGCGATCGATGCTGCAGGAGCAGTACCAGGTTGCAGCCCCAATGACAAGGCTCAAGGAGCGGGTCGCGCAGACTCGCCATCACGAATTCCTCATGCGAAGCGAAAACAGAGTGCTGCTGGAGACTATCCTCGACCGAGTGCGAGATCTCATGGAAGAGTTGTCGACACCACCAGTATCTGCTATTAGCAGCACTACGGACCGGAGGAGATCGTCTGTTGCACCGATTCTCAATCCGATGGACCACGCGAGACTGAAGGCTTGGGTCGGTGATACAGAGCGGATTATGACGGACTTTGATGCGAGCGACTCACACGAAAATGACCCCATCGTACGGGTCATCGAGCAGCTACAGAAACTTCAGGACGGACCAGTGTGCCTCGCCGAAGTCGTCGTCGACGCACGAGCGCTCCTCGAGCAATGGGAACGAAGTGGCGTCTTTGACAACGGTAATGATGACAGTGGGGATGACGAAAGTAGCG
>JAASGX010000984.1:0-11096 GCA_023334415.1 Phytopythium chamaehyphon | reverse complement strand
TGGCAATTTCGAGATCGCCACGAAATCCAGTATAAGACAATGCCGTCCAACCCTCCTTGGCTGCGGCGTAGTTCACAGCCGCACCATTCCAAACGAGGTATCGAACACATAGAAGCGAACGATTTCCAAGCTATTTGAGAGAGCCCCAACTCGCATCAAGACGCTCAACCCTCGGTTTTTCCAATGGTGCTGCTGTAGCGTTCGCCTCGGCGCCGTGAAGAATGAAATACTGCAGTTCCTACCGCGGAGCGCACGTACGTTGAAAAGCGGACCACTGGAAGCTTGCAGTGCTCACGCTGGCGCCGGTGTCAATGAAGATCGAATGTTCAGGCTATGGCTTGCAGATGCGGCCTAACTCCACGTCGCCGCGCTCGGCATAAACCAACACCCTTGCCTACGTCGTCCACGCCAGAGTCCGCGAGGATCTGGATGGTGTTGTAGCTCGTAACAGTGCTGTCAATCCACCTCCGTCGTCTCCAAAGAGCTGGGCGTTCTCCGGGTGGCCGTCGGTCGCAGCCAGCTCCCTCCTCTCCCGTTGCAGGGTGTCACTGCCACCCTACCCTGCGAAACATAATCGCACCCTCCTCGCCGCGCCATGGACTACTACCGCGTGCTGAACGTGTCTCGGTCGGCGAGCGCCAAGGAGATCAAGGCCGCGTACCTGCAGCTGGCCAAGGCGCTGCACCCGGACGCGACGGGCAACGACGCGCGCAAGGCCGAGCGCTTCAAGCACGTGAGCGAGGCGCACGCCGTGCTCTCGGACGCGGCCCGGCGCCGCGCGTACGACGCGTCGCGGCCGCTTGAGGGCTTCGGGCCGCGCAGCACGGCGGGCGAGCGCGAGCACCCGTACCGGTACGCGCGCCACGGCGGCGGCGGAGATGGAGGCGAGCCGGACCTGCGGGCCAGGCGCATGTACGGCATCGACGAGGAGGTGTGGCTGGCGCACCACTACGGGCCCGAGGCCGCGCGGAGGGCGCAGATGCCGCCGCGGTACTACGGCATGCACGTGGTGGAGGAGCGGCTCGAGCGCGAGGAGGAGCGCATCCGGAGGTGAGCGGGCGCCAGTTGCGGCACGGAAGGTCTAAGGCTCTAGGGCTAACGCAGAGCTCAACGGCAGGCGGCAGAAGCACTACCAGCTGCACTCGACGGCGGGCTACTTCCTGCGGCGAGAGGCGCGCCTGCGCAGGCAGGCCGAGCAGGAGGAGGCCGAGCAGGCGGCCGAGGAGACCGCGCGCAGGCGCCAGGGGCTGCCGCCCAAGCAGGACGAGGGCGGCTGCGTCGTCAGCTAACACGGTCGGTCGATTGCAAAGCCTAGAGTTTACGTCGAGCTCTCTCCCTGGCCGAGGCCGAGCGCTGTCGGCAGCGCCTGCAGCCCCAGCGCGTACGAGTACAGCCGCGCGTCGATGGCGTCGCCCTCGCGCCGCTTGCGCGCGAGCAGCCAGGGCACGAGCCCGTCCAGCGGTGCCAGCTCCACGCGGATCATCTCGTCGTCCTCGAGCTGCTGCGCGCGCCGCGGCGGCTGCTGCTCCTCGCGCACCTCGACCAGCAGCAGCCGGCAGCGGCCGTTGGTGATGCCCTGGTCGTTGACCATCGGCGGCCCCACGTGCAGCACGCGCGAGGCCTCGAAGCCAGTCTCCTCACGCAGCTCGCGCGCGGCCGCGGCCTCGGCGCCCTCGCCGGCGTCGATGAGCCCCGCGGGCAGCTCGAGCACCCAGCGGCCGACCGGCGGCCGGAACTGCCGGATGAGCACCACGCGCGTGGGCCGCCCCGCCCGCGTGAGGAACGGGAACACCACTACGGCGTCGCACGGCTCGGCCTCCGCCTCGGGTTCCGCCTCGGTCTCCAGCCGGCTGCCCTCGCGCTCCTCGCGCTCCTCGGGGGCCCGCGGGTGCGTCGTGGTGCGCTCGAGCCCCGTCCAGCGCCGCTCGCGGCCGTTTGAGTCCAGGAACCGGATCGACTTGAGCCGCAGCCACGCGTTCTGGAACACCGTCTTCTCCCCAACGACACGCGGCAGCGGCAGCGGCAGCGGGGGCTTCCGGTCGCCACTTGAGTCGCTTGAGCCACTGGAGGCCGCGCGCAGCTGTGGGCCGCGCCGTCGGCGGCAGCGGAACGTGCGGCGGCTCGCCAGTGACAGCATCGACATGCTGGTCTTGTGACAACCGCAGAATGGCACCAGCCTATCCGAGCGCTGGTCAGTACCACGCAACGTCACTGAACGGGCCTGTACCATGTCAAACGGCGACGCGAGAACTGGTGCTAGCTTTAGCAAGATGCGATCTATTTGATTGTGTCTACGAGTGCATTGTGATGCTGCGTAGTGTGCCGGGCCTTGTTTGCAACGGTGTTGTGAGCAAAGCTCAGCACCTGCATGGAGGCATGCAGTGATGCTTGTGATAGCCTGCATTCTCAGGTGTTGTTTTCTGGTAACAAGAGCCAGAATCGACCTGCTCGCTGCCGGATCCTACTTGGCCACAACCTCCAGGGGGATGACGACGCTGGCCTCCACGCCGAGGTACGCGATGCTCACCACTCGCACCTCGATCTCGTACTTGCCTGCTCAACACGCGCGTTAGATGCGCCATTAACACCATCTGCTCAACGAAGCGTACCCGGCGACTCCGGCCCGAGGAAGCCCTTGGTCTGCGCGACTTCAGCACTCAAGTCCATGACCTAGCACACCATAATCACCGGTTAGCTTTTGGCAACCTCCATGATCAGTCAATGCCAATGGACTCGCCTTCCAGGCGGCGTAGATCCGGCCCCCGCCCTTGTCCATGACGATGACCCAGAGGTGGTCCTTGCGGAACGGAGACGTTTTATCCACCTCGTCATAGAGGGTCGATGCAAGCGCAGACACGGCGCCGGGCTCCACGTGGCGGCGGCGCAACGTGAACTGCAGCGTCAGCCAGTCTCCCGGCTGCACGTTGGGCTCGTCCAGCACCGCAAGCGAGGTAGCGCTCACGTCGAGACCAGGACTAACCGGGTCCTTGCCGTTGGCAGCCGCGGCGGTCGCAATGCGAGCAGCTTGCTCACGGAGAGCGTTCTCGTCGGCAACGAGGTGCCCTTGGGCCAACGCTGGAAGCAGCGACAGGGTTCGGAGCAGCGGAAGCGCAGGGTACGCGCGCTTGACCGACTGCTCGGCAACCAGTTTGGCGAAGATGTCGACGAGGAAGGGCATCTCGAGCAGCACGCGCGGGAATCGCTGGTCCACTACAGGCACGATAGGAAACATTTAGAGCCAACACTTTCACCAGCGACTAAGCGTGTTGCACGCACCCCACGCGGGCTTGGGCACGCCGTTGAGCTTGCCGCGGCGCAGGAACGAGTAGAGCGCGATCATGTTCTCGCGCGCCACGGGGTCCGGGTGCTTCTTGATGCGCGCGAGCGCGTCTCCGGGCAGCGCCTTGGCGGCCTCCATCTTCTTTATGACTTTGTCGTGAGCCTTGGCGCGCTGGGCCGCGAGTTCTCGGAGTTCCGCGTCGCGGACGTTGCTGCTGCCAGCGCCGGTCATCTCGTCGCTGGCTAGCAGCGCCTCGACGACGTCGTGGAGGCTCATCTTGTCCCTTAGCGCGTCCTCGAAGACCGCTAGCGTGCGCCTGGAGACACTCGTGCGGTCCCTGGTCGCGCTTTGCTTGTGCAGCTTGTAGACGAGGAGTGCGACGCCGCCGATGACGACGAGGAAGTAGATCGCGACGAGCAGGTGTCCGCTGTCTCCGCCTAGCGCCGAGGCGAACGCGAGCTGCATGGAGATCGCCTGGCGGCCGTCCGGGTGGCCGAAGCGGCGGTAATTGTACATGGCAACGGGGTCCGTGAGCGCCTCGTAGGCCTTGGACACGCGCGCGAACCTGGCCGCGGCCTCCCTGGCGCCGGCCCCAAGATTCTTGTCCGGGTGCAGCAGCCGCCCGAGCGAGCGGAAGGCGCGCCGCACCTCTAGCGCGCTCGCCGACTCGGCCACGCCCAGGATCTCGTACGGGTCGAAGCCCCCCACGGCCGCGTCCGAGCCCCGCAGCTGGTGCAGGAAGCGCGCGAACGCCAGCGCCGCGGCCGCCAGCAGCGCCGCGTGAACCGCCAGCGCGCGCGACGCCAGCAGCGACTGCGGCGACCGCGCCAGCCGCCAGAGCAGGAAGAGCCCGCCAGGCACCAGGTACAGCGCCAGCATGACGCACGCGAACGCCTGCAGCGCCGCGTCGGCCTCCGCCGCGCCCGCCATGGTCGCTTTTAGGACCGGAATGACGTGGAGGCGAGGGGGAGCAGGGGCAGGCTGTATGCTGGACGGCAGGATTCGGTGGTCGACAGGCGACGGAGGTGGGATGGCTACATGCAGCGACGCATCTTTTCAACGCCGAGGATGTGCTGGGCGCTGTAGGCGAGAGAGTGGGGGCGTGCGCTGACGGGCTACCTAGGAGCACGCTATTTTCTTTCCTATTTGGCCGGCGCCCGAATGGAGGCAGCTTGCGCGTGATGAACCCTGCCGGCGCAGGTTCATCATCACCTCGCGGCTCCTAACAATAGCGCGCGTTTCGCGGCCAGCTGACAGTCAACAGGTCCACGACGTATTAATACGGACACCAGTGTGGACTCTGCTCGCGTATCCAGGCCTTGCGACGCAAAACGGATGGCTTGGGCTCGGTGCCGGAGCACTTTCCTGGTTAGGACTTTATTTGCAGTCGGCTCTCGGGGCAAACATTTATCAAACATGAAATCGGCCGTGGCCGCACGTCAATCTTCAGCCACACGCCCTCACGTGGTTTGGCTGCATGTGCCCATTGCGGCGTTTCGCCATGTGCGCTTAGAGCTGTCACTTTTTCCGCTGCATCAGCGTGCCGTGAAACCCCATGGGTATTTTCAGATGCCACCGAGCACAAATAGGAGCAGAAACGCCCTTCATGCGCTAAATATGCGCCACGTGCGACTTGTTGGACGCGAGAGGAGACAGAAGAGCTCACTTTTCGTCTCGCTCGCTGCTGCTGATCACCATTTGCTACTTACTGACAGCATCGTGCAATCTTCCGAGGACTCGGATGCCAGCCATGAGCACGCCGCTGAAAGCCCTAATTCAAGAACGTCTACGCGCCAAGATTGTGCGCCGTGGCGATGAAGAATATGACTATGATGTTGGCATGTACTCGCCAACCGCAAGAGCGCAGCCAAAACTGCAAGGATTTACACCCCACGAAGGCAAGAATCGCTCACTAGCACCATCGATGCCGCCCAACGCTGTTCGCTCCGTTGGAGGCCCTACGTCAAATACTGGAATTCCATTGCGACTTCACACAGACATCGACCCAGCAGCTTACGTCCCGCGTGGCCATCCTCTCAGTGCTCGTGGTTACCTGGATCATCGCACTTTCGCCCCGTCCCCGTCATATAGATACAGTCATGGCCATCATCATCATGGGCGGCACATGTCAACTCACTATCGTCACGATGACGAAGATTATCGGAACAGCCACCACACAATTAGCCGGCCTCAAGGTAATTTCAACGACATGTCGCCGCGGTGGGTGGGGCCGCCTCGAGATGTCGTTCGTATCGATAGCCCACCACCGGTGCATCACCAGCCGTCGAGTAGTCTCCACCGATGGGAGAAGAGCGAGCCGCAGGTCCATCATCACACAAGAGAATGCCGGCGGAACGAAGATATTGATTTGGAAGGCAATAACAAGAGTAGTCACAAGCCCAGCTTGCCTGAATCGTTGCATGGGTTTCAAAACGAACACCGACGTTCTCATGAAGCAGATCCTCGGTCAGCAAGTCGGCGCGATGACAATCAAGCCTGGCACGATACACGGCAATCATCAAAACCAGCTTCAACTGCGTACCATAGCAAGGTGGATGAACGGCATGGCTCTTCACACAGTACGCGGGACCCGGAACACGTATATCCTTTAGATCAACCGTCATCAATGGCACGTTCACCTCCTTATCGTACCCGACACAACAATCAACACCGCCAACACTACTACGGCGAACGCTCACTTGATAGTTCGATCCCCGCCTGCAAAAAATCTCACGAACATCGCCAACCATCAGAGTCAAATCAGCGTGCAGATTCGCAGATATCCAACGTACCGAAGCCGCTTGATATGAATCTTGTCACCTCTACAAGTGGCAAAATACGCACTCTCGAGCATATCCTCTCACCAGATAGCCGGCTTGCTGCCAACGTAAGTAAACCCACTTACTCTACTAATATCTGTACAACATACTTATCGATGTGGACTCTTGACGAATGCAGGCTTTTGTCGAGAAGCGGCAAAAACGATCTGGGAAGAGCACACCACGTACAATGGCAACACAGCGCTGGTTGCGCTCTCTTGACCTACGTGAAGAATCCTGAATAACGCAATAGGACGGCCTAGTCTGTAGTAATCTGCTTCGAAGCACGTGTGTTCACACTATCATTGCACTTGATTCAAGTCTGTAAACAAACCACGCACCCGCATTTATCGATTGCTGCGCCAAGTTTTGCCAATTGTCCTGTCCGCCATTTCTCTTAACTGTAAGTCTGCAGCCTCTCGATATTTTAGTAAATGCTATAAGCATAAAGATTGCTCCAGAGCAAGCGAGGCATCACCGATGCCACCAAATAAAGTATCGTTCCTATGCTGTCTCCGATACTTGCATTATTGCGATCATTGTCTTGAAACTGTATCAGCAGCGTTGAGCTGTGCGAGTGCTTTTTTTCTATTCGCCCATTTTCGTTGTTCCATATCAAACTCGCATCTGGGCGAGACCACCCATTTAGGAATCTATTGAGAACTATTTCAAATATTGCACCACACAGGTCAAAGCGTTAGCTGATCTCCTAGCGCTGCCCTGTAGATTTTCTCCGAAGTCATATTGCCTGTTATATCCAGGCACGGAAAAAGTCGCTTCAACGTGGATGTGATATATGTTTTGAACTAAAGGTGTATCTGTGAAAAAACTAAGCATCACTACTCAGCTTGACATCAATATACACGACACACCATCGTCGTAGACTCTCTTTGTGCTCATCCAACTTAGCGGTAACAATGTGCTTTTCTGTTTCCGGACTAGCCTCAAAATTCGACTTTTGCGACTCAACTGTGTCGAACGTGGGTTATTCTTCATGGTCGAAGAATGCGATGAATGCGATCTTGAGCAGTGCCAGGACAGTTGCCAGCCAACCGTTAGTGTCGACGAAGTTTTATTGTTATTCTTATGATTACTTTACGCTCTGCAACATTTCGAGTGCTTCCATCCCGCCACTTGACTCGACTAGTGTCTTGGCGTTCTCATTTTCCATTAGGACCCTCAGTACATTTGCTGCTTTCGTTCTCGTGTCAACGGATCGATCGGAACTTCGAACAATGCCGATCAGCTGCGGGACTACACCGACGGACGCAATCAACGGCTTATTGTTAGAAGGCATGGCAAGGAATGTCAAGGTATCGAGGATCCTCGTCATCAAATCTCCGCTTGCTGTGCCGATCAAGGTAACTAAGGGCTCTACCGCGCCCTGAGCCACGATCAAAGCGGGTAACTCTTCGTCCATCGATAATCGCTTGAGGAATGAAACAGCCTTTATCCGAGTTGTATCACATCTGTAGCAGAATTCCAACCTCGGAATTACACTAGACGCTATAATTGCCCTTCGGTTGTCTGCATTGCCGGCGATGTTAAACAGGGTGCATATCGCGGCATAGCGCTGCCGGCTATTGCTGTCACACATCAGTTGAATAAGCGGATCGATGCCGCCAGCCGCCGCAATCATTACCTTGTTCTCGGGAACAATCGAAACGTTCTGTACTGCGAGGGTACCTTCTAGCCTTCCTTCTTCTGTGCTTTCACCTCGCAAAAAATCTACCAAGACAGGAATCCCTCCCTCGGCTCCAATTAGCTTCTCATTGTCTTCATCTAGACCAAGCCCCTTCAACAATTTTACAGCTGCAAGTCGATGAGGCCCATGGCAATCTCTAACAATTGAGATAAGAAGAGGAATCCCACCGGCTGCTGCCACAAGCTTCTTGTTGGCTTTTTCGTCGCGGAACAAGCTGTAGAGTACTGACATTGCCAATAGTTTGCTGTCATCAGTGTCACCGTTGCTACATATCATGGCAACCAATACCTCAATGTCTGCTGCCAATACAGGTAAGCTGCGTCCCCTATCGGTCCATTCGATGGTCTTGAGCGCTTGACTAGCTTTTATGGAATCTTCTTGGCACGCACTCTGAGCCATCGCTAACAGCGCTCGCATGCCTCCAGCTGACAGAATCAACCTCCTGTCACTAACGTGGACCGTCAGCGCTTCCAGTAAACCCACTGCTTTTCGTCGGGCTGGGCCTTGTCCTCCGTCGATCACCTTCACCAACATCTGTATACCATCTGCGCTCCGAAAAGCGTTCGTGTAATCCGTATCACTCTCGAGCTTGATCAAAGCATGTAGCAAATCGAGTACAATTTCGCCAACATCATCACTTCCGTCACCTATCAGCTTTGAAACGGGTCTCATGATATCAGCTGCATCTTCAATATCACCATCTTTGGCCATCAACAGCAAGATCTTTGTGATATGGCTGCATACATGGGGTGAAACTATTTGAGGCCTGCAGTTCTCACTCTGAAGCAGATTCCACAATGCAGCAGCCGCGCGTCTCTGCTGACCATCATCTTCGTCCTGAACAAGATTCAATAGCAATGGGATCATTCCCGAATGCAAAAGCGGGGCTGACAGTATCGGTTGCTTGGAGAGTTTCATGATCAGGATGGCAGCTTGCTCCTTCTCAGATTGGCTGCCTTTCTCAAGCTGCTTGGATAACGGAGCAAAGGTCGACGGAGAGGTCGCCAGTGAGTCAAATGAATCGTCTTCGGCTATCTCAATCAACACTTCTCCAGCAATATCAGCTATTGTTTCGTCCTCCGAGCGAAGTAGCTGGAGTAAAGAGGACGTCCCACTCGCTGTATATATTGTGTTGCCGACGTTGTCATCTTCAGCTAGCTTTGCCAGCATCACCCCATAAAGAAACTTTCCGCCACTGGTGCTGTTCTTGTGCTGCTCAATCAGATCGGGAATATCTCTTTTACGCTCAGCACCTTGATATCTGAGAAGAGAAGCTTCATCAACATTTCCAAAGGCTGTAGCTTTTTGGACACCATATCTGTTTGAACGGACTCGTTCGAGTGCTGTTGTCGCAGTGTCGGCAGCCTCGCCAATCCATCCATGAAGCCACGTGTCATTGGCACCAAGCTCTGGATCCGCAGGTAGAGTTACCACCACCATGTTGCAATGGTAACTTACCAGCGTAAAAGCCTTCTCGATAACCTTGACTTCCTCCGACAACAGGTCGCCTGCATCGCTCTCGAGCAATGCTTGCTTGAGCTGAATCAGTACCTCTGCTAGCTGATCGTCACTTTCCACGTCTGCTAGTAGAGCCGAAATGCCTGCGCCGCCGTGTCCGTCAGCGCCTTGCAAATAGCCAAGTGCCGCGTCGTACACCGAAGCCTGGTCGAGTCGCTCTTTCTCCAGTGATGCCTCCCATTCCCCCAGCGCAAAGTGCCCAGAGCCCTCGCTGCTTGCCTCCGTCTCATCCATCAACTCGTGGAGCACCCGAATGAGCCGGACACTACGCCGTGTCATCGGCAGTGTTTGCAGCACATTGCCCTGCTTGTCGTACGCTCGCAGCGCATCTGCAACTCGGTCGGCGAGCGCGCGCAGCTCTGTTATCGCCTCGTCTTCCTGCTGAGGCCTCAGCTCGTCGCCCAGTCGGCGGAAGTGGCGATAGCGGGCGGCTGCATGCGCGCCCAGAGCGGCACCAGAAGACGCTCCGCCATCGTCGAACGCGGGGGACCAGCGGTCGTGCTCGTCGGGGGACCGTGTCTGCATGGCGAAGACAAATCCCAAGTGACCGCTTCGTTGGGATGGTTGGGTTCGCAATGGCGACACAGAACGAAGATTTGGTGGAGTGATGGAATGTATGGGTTGATTTCATGTCACTGTGAAGCAAAGCCACGGCAAAAGCACAGGATGAATCCACGAACAAAACCAAAAACCAACGGGACAGTCACGAGATAAACGCTCAAGTACTGTGAATTCCATCTTCTATGCAGAACCATGAACTCATCTATCTTGGATTTGCGCTAGCTCCGACTCCAGCTCCAAAACGAATGGCCATCTCTCTTCGGTCACGATATAGTGCTTGACGCGCTCATCAGCCAGAAGTGCTCGAAGAATCGCCGATGATTTAGTTTTCTCGTACCCCGATTCTGTGAGTAGAATGTCAGTAAGCAATGGTTCTGCGTTGGCTGCTGCCATTTGAGACCTGGCACTTGCGTTCTGCATAAGATTCTCCATCGCTTCAAACATCTCTGGTGTCACTTCGCCTTCACCATCACGCAGAGCTGCCACAAGAGGACCCACACTGTCCGATGATGAAACGATCTCATTTCGGATTTCTTCATCCGATGCCAAATGCTTTAGTACAGCAGTAGCCTTCACTTGGCGAGTACCAGTCCAACCATTAACGAACGGGAGAACCGCACGAGTATGAGAATGCGTAATAAAATGAGAACAAGTACGGGACTCGCTGCGCTTCTGATCGAGGTAGAATAGTTGATCTGCGCGCCGCTCGTCCTGTCCAAGGCCATCACGCGCGGCAAATCGCATCGCGATTAGCACAATCGAGGCGCGCTGACGGCCGCCGTGACCAAGCGCCAGCGTTCCGTCGCGACCCGCGTATTTGAATAGAACCCGTCGCGTCGGACTAGCATGTGATTGTCAACACGCTACATCACATGTATGTGTGATTGCCCAGGAAAGATCGCTTACTAGCACACAGAAAACGGATGAACAATGTGGCAGGCGCCGCGCCGCCCATCTCGACGATATGGATGTGGTCAAGCCGAAACATCACAGTGCTGCGCGCGCACCTGCTTCTGAGTGTCAGCGTCGATGAAAGCACACTTGACTACGACACGGGTCTCAAACCATTTGTCGAGATGCACAGAGCCAAAGGAACCCTCGCTGAATGCTTTGTAGGACGCAAAGTCGACTTCCGACGGCGGCAAAAACCATCGTGGAAGCTTTTTGTGTTTCAGGTCATCCATGCCACCAGCCGCAATTCCGTACCGAGTTG
>JAASGX010000983.1:0-11102 GCA_023334415.1 Phytopythium chamaehyphon | reverse complement strand
TTCTGATGAACGAGCACATGCTCGAGTGATCGGGCTTTCGAGCCCGCCGGAGACGCCTTCTTCGTGGTTGTCCACAGGACCTATCGTTTGGTAGGCTCTGACTGGACCCGTAGGGAGATTTTTTTTAAATCTTTTAAGGCAATAAGTCAGACTTGCTCAACAGTCAAACAGGTTCTACAAATCTTAGGGTAACCAGCTTCTTCTACAACGGCACACTATGGCCGCTTCCCAGACAATGAAAGTTGGCGGTGATCCGGGCGTTGGATTGCGCTCTATTATAGTCGAGTCCCCACGCTTTGCTTTGAAGGAGGAAGCGAGCGGCAATGCACCGTTGCACTGCCTGCCTTACCGCGTTGAAGCCGCCACATACTATTATACCGGTATCCAATCAAAACCCTCGGCCAATTCCAGCCAATCATATCGCTCCTCTGCCTCGCCTCGCATTTTCGACATCAAACGTTGCCAGACGAAGATGGCAGCCGACTCGGCGGCCAGCGACGCTCTGTGGACGCGCGCGCGGCTGCAGGAGCAGGGCGTGAGCCTGCGCGTCGTGTTCGTCTGCCTTTTCTCTCCCTGGTGGCGAAATTTGGCGCTGATCGGCTGCGTTTTGGCTCCGGAATCATCAGGAACGTGCTGGCCCACGGCTGTCTGCGGCAGGAGGTCGACATCAAGCGGCTCGCGCTGCTCGTGCGCAACGCCAGCTACTCGCCCAAGGTCGTCGACAGTCAGCAGCTGTTAGTCGGGATCTGGCTGCTTATGAGGTTGTGGCGCTGGCTTGCAGGGCTTCAGCGCGTTGACGCTGCGCTTCAGGGCGCCGCGAGCCACGGTGCTCGTCTACCGCAGCGGCAAGGTACCAGGCGTTCGATTAGGCGAGCAAGCTGACAGTGGGGCTCACTGTGGCTTGGTGTTCATGCAGTTCTTGGTGATTGGCGCTACTAGCGCCGAGCTGGCGCGCGCTGCGCTTGACAAGTTCCTGGACGTTCTGCAGGTACGACGTCTGACTCGCCAGATGTCAATGTTTATCGGCTGATATTGGTCATGAGAGAGCAGAAGGTGGAATGCCCGCGGGAAGTGCGAGAGTTTGTGGTCGCCAACGTCGTAGGGTCGGCCGACGTAGGCTTTAAAGTGCGGCTGGAGGGTCTCGCGCGCATGCACTCGCGCTTCTGCACGGTGAGCATCAGCTGCTCTAGTCGAAAGGTGAGATCAGTCCTGAAGATTGAGTTGTGGTGCAGTACGAACCCGAGCTCTTCCCTGGTCTCATCTACCGCATGATCGAGCCCAAGTGTACGCTGCTTGTGTTCGTGTCAGGCAAGATTGTTATCACGGGGTGCAAGGTGAGGTTCTCTAACCATACTTCAATCCAGTTTTCCTGCCAACTGATAATTCCTGAACACCACCCGCAGCACTCATCAGAGCACGAAGAAGCGCTCGGGAAAATCTTCCCTGTCTTGTTGCAGTTGCGCTTGCGCGTCCGGAGTAGTAGCAGCAGCAGTGGAAGCAGCACTGAGAGTGAGGACGAGGCAGGAACCGACGATGCACCATGGTGATGATATTTATTGTTGTAAATCACAGAACACACAAGCCAAAACCACCCTGAGAAATTTCACGTGTTGCTGATCGTTTGCTCACTTGGCACGTTATTGTAATCGAGGTACGCTGCCCAGGGGATACCGAGCGCGCTCACGCCAGATAATTGTACATTTGCGCGTTCTCCGGGTCGCGCTCGAGGTACTCTCGGTCGATGAGGGACTCGATACGGCGCTTGATGTCGGCAGCTTTGGCCGGGAACCGTACCTGCGTGAAAATCTCGGCCATGAGCAGCGGGTGGGACAGCTTCTTCCGAGCCTTCATAATCCGCACGATCGCCGCATCGACCTGATACTGACGGTCACGGAACACGCGCTCGTGTGTGTCCTCGTTTTCCTGCTTGGTCTCCTTCATCTGGATCGAGTTGATCTTGATGCGGTACAGCTGGTTGGTGAACGTCGCATTGAACACGAACGAGTCGTCGTCGTTCACATCCTTGCCCTTTGGCACCTTCTGCAGCACGCGCACTTTGCCACACGCGAGCGACTGCAACGTGCGTCGCAGCTCACCGTCTTCGATTCGCGTGTATGCCTTGATATCTTTAAAGCCCACCGTGTCCGTCTGGATGAAGCATAGCAGCACCACAGTCTGGAACAACGACACAACGAGCTCCTTTTTGCCGGTCGGGAAGCTTGCCTTTACCACACATTGAGCTAGCGAGTGCTGCCACTGCAACTGGCGTCCTTGGTATTTAGACGAGTAGAACTGGTCGAAAATTTCCTTGAGTGGAACCAGAGCCTGCGGCAGGTTCACATCCACAGCAGCATATGGGGGCCAGAAACCCGTCGTCAGCACCTGCACGTGCATGTCCGGTACTCCTCGCCCAAGCTTCTCGAGTGCGACCCTGGTTATAAAGAAAGCATTTGTCAATACAAGTTCACACAACTACTTTATCCATACTCCACGCACCTGCTCGCAGCATGCTGCTGGAACTGCGCCATGACACTCTGGGAAAGATCAATGTCCTTGAACATGCCCTCTAGCTGCACATAAATTTGAGACGTTAGACTTGGTGCTCACATTACCGGATCGAATACGATAACGCCATACCTTGTTTGTGAAAGAGCTTCCGCACTCGGTCTTGAGCTTGGAAAGCATCAGCTTTTCGAGGTCGAAGGACGCACTCTTGCCAACAAGTAGACGCTTCGCCAGGTCCTTTTTGTAGAAAGCTTCAAACACATCTTTGCCCTGGATGTAGCGGAAGATAACCATGACGCGGTCCAGCAGCGCCTCGATCTCGGATTCCGATCCGCCCTTGTTTCCCGTGCGAAGCTTCGAGTCGACGTACTTCGCGACAAGTTCAGCAGGCCGGTTTGCACGAACATTAACTGCGTACTCCATGCCTGACTTCATGGCAAATGTGAAGTCTGCATTCGACTGGAATGAGTCACTGAGGATAGCGTCAAGTTCTCCCTTGAGCTGCAGCATCTTGTCAACAAAGTTCTTCTCTTGTTCGACATCCATGACGAGTGTTGACACTTTCTTGCGGATATGGTTCGAGAACGCGGTCTTAAGATCGTTCGTGGCGTTCACGCGCGCGTACAGCACATACATGCGTTTGAGGTCATCGATACGGTTCCCATCCATTAGCGACTCGAATCCACGCTCAAGCAGCATTTCAACATGAGGCTTGAGCAATTGGTTCTCGACCACGGCTGTCAACTGCTTCTTGGTCGAGACATCTAGATAATGGTTGACGCGCTCATTCTCTTCATGCAGTCGCTTCTCCACGTGCTCTAGGAACTGCGGCACGCTGGAAGCCTCGGCCGCTGCGATACCTTCTTGCCCGTAGAATCGCTCCGACGCGGCCAAGAACGGTGTCTCGAAATGGGAGTGATACAGCTGCAACGACGACATCATCCGCAGAAGATTATACAGGTAGCTGCGATTGATCGTCTGGCCGCGACGCTCAAGCTCAATCAGCTCCAGAAGCGCCTCAATGAGCGTGCTCTCGAGGTGGTGGCGCTGCACAATGTTCTCACGCAGCAAATGGAGCCCGGTGTCCCAGATGCTCGCGACATGCGGTGTCTGGATAACGTACGTGCGGTCCAGGTACAGAAAGATGGTGCGGATTACAAGCATATCGCCGCAATGGTCTTCCCACAGCTTGTGCACGGCGTCGAGCAGCACATTGGCGTCGCCTCCAACAAACTGCAGCAATCCCTCTACGCGCGACTGGATAAAGCGCGCGCACGTGGCCTCGAGTCGCTTGTATAGCCTGAAATACAACAACACCGTCATCAGCGATTCTATCCACCAGCGCAGCAAAAATGCATCACGGACTCTCACCTCTCGGCCATTTTCCACGTGCAGAGGTCCTCGACGGCGCGGTAGAGCTCCTCGCGGCTGAGCGCCGTGGGTTGCTTGTTGTGCACGGCCAGCAGCGCGGCCTCGAGCTTGGCCCACGAGTCGTCCTCAAACGCCTCGGGCAGCTTGGGCGTCACCTTGAAGGGCTTGATGGTCATCTTCTTCTTCTTGGCGCCCATCCCGATCCCAGCGCCAGACATGGAGCCGCTGCCGCTGTTGCTTCGCTCCTGCTTGCGCCCGACCGCTGAGAAGGCCCCGCCGTTGCTCGCGGCTCTCCCTCCGGCTCCGAAGCCAGACATGGTCGCCATGGGCTCGTGATGCGCGTCAACTGGCTCAAATCGCGCGCGTTTGGCGCTTTTTGGCGTTAAAAGCTGCGAGTTCCGCGGCTGGAGGAGCGCCGAGCGAGCGCTTGGAGCTGGACAGAGGCTGGCGGCCGTGGGGAGGCGGGGGGACAGCAGCGAAGGCGGCGGGCTTCCGCCAGAAAGGACACGGTAACCAGCGGGGCTTCTTCGCGCTTTGCGGCACTTTTGAGCTGTGAGAGGGCGACTGGTGCTATCGGAAGATGTGGGGGAGAGTTTATACCGAAAGGCGTAGGTGAGATTTTCGGAAGTGCAGCACGGAAGTGACGGAAGGCGTATGAATGCAATGACGGAAGCAGGGAGGGCGCGTCAACACGGATCTCTAGTGACGAAACCCGTATCAAACAGTAAATATTAGGACGCATACCGTAGGTCTAGTTGCAGTGTAGGTGTTCACACGGCTGGGCACCTGCGCTTGTTGTGGCCGTGCTGGCCGCAGTTGGAGCACTGGTAGATCATCTTGGCGGGCTCCTGGCCGTCATCAAGAGCCCGCTTTTTGGTCGGCGGCCGGCCGCGTCTGGCCGGAACCACAGGATGCGCGCAGTCGGCTCGCTCCACCATCTCGGTCTCAATTGGCTTGAACACCACCTTGTCCTTGAACGCGTCGGCAAAAGCAGCCACCGAGTAGCACGCGTGGAAGTAGTTCCAGACCGTCTGCTCCATTGCGTTGCGGTCGTTCAGCACTGCGAGAACGTGGCGGCACGGCGCGTGGTGCTGCCCGATGAACTCGCAGGTGCACGAGACAGCTTCAAGGTCGACTCGCCGCGTCAAGCGTGGCGTCGACGACGCGTCGTGAACGTAGCTCAGAGTGCGAGACGCGTGCTGCACGATATACTTGCTTAGGTCGGTCGATTGCGACTGGTACAGCTCCATGGCGCCAGCCGTGATGCGGAGTCCACTCGCAACCCATAGCGCTGCTAGCTCAGAGCGTCGGTAGCAGTCGCTCACCATCGACTCGCATCCCCGCTGGATGAAATTAAATGGGGTCAGCGTGCACAGCTCGTTATCTTCTTTGGTGGCCTCGCTGTTGAATGTTACTGGGTCAATGAAGTTGGATGTCCGCTGGCTGTAAAGCGGTACCTTGCCGACATTCGCGAACACGCACCACACAAACGGGTCGATCGACTCGACAAAGTCTGCAATCGAGTCGCTAGTGTCGGCACGGAGGTGCAACATTGCGTTGCGGTACTCTGCTTCGGTGTGGGCGGCCTGAATCTGCCACAAGAGTGGAGCGTGCACCGAGGGGTGGAACAATGTCTTGGAAAACTTCTCCGACAAGTGATGCACGAGACGGTGGACGCAGTACTTGGGCTGCAGCCCAAGCTGGTCCGCGACAGCCTGCAATGGAGCAGCTTCGCGGTCGCAGAAGAGCGGCAAGCCCGCGAGGTAAAACCCAGTCGAGCTGATCGCCTGAAAGAACCAGGCCAGGTTGTCCTCGTCAGCGACTGGCAGCAGGCCGAAGGCGATGGTGAACCGCTCGAGGTTGCCATCTCGCCCCATGAGGCGCACCTGCACGCCCGGGTAGCTCTGGTGCTCGCACCTCCTGCAGTCGAGCGCGAGCACGTTCTGCCTGGAGTTGACGGCGTCGGCGAAGACCTTGGCTACGACGACGGCGCGCTTGAACCTGCTGTCCTGGTCCGTCTCGAGCCGAGCCGCGGAGCCCGGGTTCTGGCTCTGGAAGCTGTCGAGGTAGGCCGGCAGCAGCGAGAAGGACCTGCGCGTGCGCTCCATCTCAAGCCCGTGGAGCGCGTCGAGCGCGCGGTAGACGGAGCGCTTGTGGCTGGCGAGCGAGATGCCGTCGCGCTGCTGGATGCGCGCGATGACGGCGTTGGCCGAGGGCGGCGCGCCGCCCGCGCCCCGCTCCTGCACGGCTGAGCGGAAGGAGGCGCTCTGCACCATCTGCCTGCGCGTGGGGCGCGCCTCGGAGGCGCAGCCCTCGCAGTGCTCGGCGCAGAAGCTCGAGAGGAACCACGAGCCGTACTTGCCCTGCGCCGACCGGTGCCGGTAGAACTGCGCGAAGAAGCCGCAGTCGGCGCTCGAGCAGCGCACGCGCCGGTCGGCGCCGCTGCTGCGCGCCACGCGCACCGCCCTGCCGCGCCGCAGCGCGTAGTCCTGCATGGCTTCGACCGCCGCCTTCCCGGTCGGGAACTCGAGCCCGTGGCGCAGCTCGTCCTCGGCTTCTAGGGCGTCTTTGGGGGCCGTTAGCGGCTCTACGGACGCGGATTGAGCTTGTGGAGATGTCTGGCGGGGTGGGGAGGCGGTTGGGGGCGCGGGGGCGGCGCTGGCGCCGTCGCTCCCAGGCGCCAGCGCCGAGGTGGCGGCTTCTGGGTCGCTCATGCCGCTTTTCGAGGAATATCTACGGCTCTGGGCGAGCGCGGGAATTGGCGTATACGGGAAACCAGAGTAAAATTTTGCGCGCGATGATTGGATGTAATTCAAATGATTTTGGGCCAATCAGAGAGGAGCAAGTGCGTGGCAGATGCGACGGGATCATCAGAATGCGCATCAACGGTGGCGCACCTTGCGCATCTCGGCGCATCAAGGCTCTCGGGCTTCCCGCCGGATGTGAAGAGTCCACAGCTTTCTACCGAGCGATTAGAGCGAAGTGTGGGCCTGGGCGGGCCATTCCTGCTCTTTCCGCTCCATTCGCAGCACCAGATGAAGCTCTTTGCGCAATCGGCAGAGCCGCCGAGCGACGTCGTCAAGGCGGTGGCAGCGCTTGCAGCTGTGGGACTGGTGGCTGCGGTCGTGTCCTCCCAGCTCAAGAAGAAGAAAGCAGGCAAGCCGCACAATGTGCCGAGCTCAACGCTGCCCGTGCTTGGAAACCTGCTCGACATGGCCAAGCACCAGGAGCACTTCTACGACTGGCTCACGGAGGTGTCGGAGGGCTTCAACAACGAGCCGTGGGTGCTCACGATCCCGGGGAGGTCCAAGTCGCTCGTAATCTCCTCGCCCGCGCACTTTGAGGAGGTCATGAAGACCAAAGACGACGTGTTCCTGCGCGGCCCCGAGGGCCAGTACATCAGCCACGACATGTTTGGCAATGGCATCGCCATCGCGGACGGAGATGCGTGGTTCTTCCACCGCAAGACGGCCAGCAACATGTTCTCCATGCAGATGATGAAGGACGTCATGCAGGAGGTCGTGCGCGAGAAGCTGCTTGTGCTGCTGGGCGGCATCCGCGGGTATGTTGCTCAGGGCAAGCAAGTGAGCCTGGTTCGGGAGCTCGGCCACTTTACCATGGATGTGTTTTCAAAGATCGGCTTTGGTGTTGAACAGCATACGATGGAGAACGGATATTCGAACCCGAACGGCAGCAGCAAGTTCAACGACGCTTTCAAGCTCGCGTGCATCACATTTGGTGAGCGAATCGAAATCCCCATGTTCCTTTGGCGTCTCAAGCGCTTCTTCAATATCGGGTCCGAGCGCATCTTCAAGCAAAACATGGATATCATTAACGGATTGGTGTTTGACGTGATCAACAAGTCGATGGAGATGAAGCGCAACAACGACACCGCAGGTCTCGCAAAGCGCAAGGATCTAGTGTCGCTCTTTGTTGATCGGAAAGTTGTAGACGACGACCTAAAGCTCGAGGAAGACGATATCACGATTATGCGCGACATGGTCTTCAACTTTATCTTCGCCGGCAAGGACTCAAGCGCGCAAGCTATGACATGGATCGTCGTCAACTTAAATCGGCACCTGCACGTTCTGGCCAAGATTCGCCAGGAGATGCGTGAGAAGGTCCCCGGGCTGCTCTCAGGGGATATCGAAGTCCCAACTGTGGCGCAGGTGAGCGATCTCGTGTACCTCGAAGCGGCGATCCGGGAGAGTCTGCGGCTCTACCCGTCGACGGGTTTTATCTTCCGACAGGCGATGGAAGACACCGTGCTACACGACGGTACTTTCGTCGAGAAGGGCATGACCGTCATGATTGCGTCGTGGCCCAACGCGCGCAACAAAACAAGTTGGGGGCAAGATGCTGACGAATACAAACCTGATCGCTGGATTGACCCCGAGACCGGTAAACTGCTAACTATCTCGCCTTTCAAGTTCAGCAGCTTTGGCTCGGGACAGCACATTTGCATTGGTAGACAGTTCGCTCTTATGGAGATGAAGCTGGCCATGGCCACTTTGTTGAGCAAGTTTGACTTCAAGACAGTCGAAAAGGCCGAGGACATCACGTACGGTTTCTCGCTGACAATTCCCGTGAAGGGTCAGCTGTTCTGTGATGTCAAGCCGATCGGGAGTTTGTTCCCGGCGGCCCCATGAAGTAGTCAGTGTTGAAAAGTAACGACCATGCGTTGTGCATGAGTGTTCAAAGGAAGCTCACTCAATACCCGAGACTCATAGTTTACCACAGTTTTTCCATCCAAAACACTAACTACAAAGCAGGGCTTAATCCCTCGTTGCCAAACCTTCTATGCAACCACGAACCTGCTACAACATGCACGCTCGACCACAGAGGTGTCCCACCTTCAACAGCCGTTGTTAGACCGTGAATCCTTTGCAGCGCCATTAGACAGGAATAATATTTGAGTTGACATTGAGCTCTGAGAGCAAATGATGATGCTTTTGGCTGTACTTGACGACGGTGGGTGTGTCGAACTGGAAGCCCATTGTGGTAAGGGAAGTCAATTTTGGGCAGCTTTTCAGAAGGCAGATGACGTCCAGGTTTACTTTCCCAGCAATTGACAACATCAGTTGAGTCAGCGACGAGCCAATAAGTTTCATAAGACTGCAAATTCCCTTTGCGGCATGTCGAGAGCCAATAAACGAGATACTGAGGACGCTGATTCCACTTGTAGCTTTTTCTGGTAAGGCGTCAGGAGAATTAAGGTCAGCAAAGACTTGTCGGCTCACCCAGCAAACACCAAATCCAGGCACAACAGCCTTCACAAATGGCTTCCCATTGCACTGCCGGTCAGTGTCTTGAAATACACGAACACCAACGACGCTTGTTGTCAGCTTCCACTCATCATGCTCAGCGTTGGGTGCCGTCGATCTTTTGCTTTCGTCATTATCAGCAATGTTTGGTTCACCTAGGATTTCGGTATCGGCCACAACTTCGAATCGCAGCAGTGATCCTTCGCGTAGCATGTAGCGACCATCGTGAAACAAATATTCGGGGTTGCTGCTCTCTGATTGTAAGGAGTTAGTAGCACTACGAACGCCGAAAATGTGTCGAGACGGATTCGCGGCGCTAAGCACAGCAGCAACACTCTCCGCATCTGCAGTGCTGATGACAGCTCCCTCAATTTGCAAGTGGTCGATCGACGAGTGAGCATGCTTGGAGAACAATGCGTATGCTATGTACTCCAAATTTGACACCGCCTTTGATGTATTCTTTGATCCACCGCCAAGCAATAGATTGACCGATCGTGTCGTACGAGCTTCTGCCAACGCAGAAAAAAGTCGCTCGGCTATCGAGGCGGAAGAAGGTAGGTGGTCAAAGACCAACTTCTCAAGTTTTGGCAACTTGGTCTGGTGGCATCCATTGGCGCACAGAATTCTCTCGAAGAACGGATAACGATCATTTGCAAGGCCACCTGGAGCAACGCCGTAGTTCACAGGTAGATTCAGGATTGTGATCCCGTTGCCAGTTGCCACCAACTCCGCGAATGCCTTCATGCTCAAAGATGTGAGTTGAGATGAAGAAGAATGAAGCTGGAGCTTGTCGATTTTCAGCGCCCAATCGAAACCATCATAAACGAAAGGTTGGCCGGCACGAAAACGTCATCCTGAGAACGCGGATCTCACATACAGGAGTGCATGCACAATCTGCCAGCGAAATCCGAGCTGTTGTTGTTGTTTCCTTGCCTCACCTCGACTCGAACAGGTAAATCGAGCTTGCATCGAGCGCTGCCAACGTTCCACACTACTCGCCGCGTCGTGTCGGCATAATCACGGCTGGACACCTTGTAATCTCTGTCATCTATCGACCCATCCGTGGTCACTTGGGCAATCCATATCGCCGAGACAGGTCCGCACGGAGGCAGAAAGAACGTCTTGAGCACGGTTGCAAGCTTTTCACGGTCTCTGGCGTTCCCAGGGTCCGCAATGGTGAGCTCGATGAACATTGGCTCAGGCGACTCGATGATCTTTGTGAAGTCGTCACTCGTAAGGTCGAAAACGAAGCAGTAGCTCACGAGAGCGCGAATGAGTGCCACGCGGTCGACCTTGGAGACGACCGAGAGCAAGTCGAGCGCCTGGCGTAAAGAGACGAGCATTGGGACGTCGATGTCGGCGGTGAGCTCCACTCCCAGCCTAACGGCCTTGTCCTTGGCCACCAGCTTGACTTTGTGGCACAGCGCCCCGCACCACGCCCGGAGGAAATCCCAGCGCAGCTCCAGCTCGTGGTAGGCTCTGTCGAACTCCACATCCCCCGTGCTCATCACAGAAGTTTTCTCTCCGTCTTCGGCTGGGGCTTCTTCACTCTCTTGAGCTGCCACTTGCTCGGATTTGGAGACTAACACCCGAGCCTGGTTCGTTCTTCAACGTGCACTTGGCCATACTCGCAGCAAGTGCAGCGGCCTTCGAAGACCTGTGTCTACATATCTATGGCTTGATGGCTTTCAACACAGACAGAGTTGTGTTGGAGTTTCACCGATAACACAACTGCTACGCCTACTCGGCGATCTGTTACGTATGGAGTGCATTGGAGAAAGCTTACAATTGATCAAGGAGCCGGCCACCCATATTCTGCCAAACTCTAGGCAAGATGTTCTCAAAACTCGCCAGGGAGATTAACATCGTCATGCGTAGCATCTGGCGGAGGGAGACATTTGGCTCGATGAGTACTAGCGCGAAGATGAGCCAAGGACAATGGCGTCGTCGTAGCCCCACAGA
>JAASGX010000982.1:0-11124 GCA_023334415.1 Phytopythium chamaehyphon | reverse complement strand
GGACGATGACGGCAGCATCAGTCGTAGTCCCCCCACCCCCCCCCCCCCCCCCCCCCCACTATCGCGTTGAGGCCTGTCAAGTGCGTTTTGTGCGGTAGCGAGTCATGCTGAGCCCGGACGCGTTTTGCTGAAGCAAAACAGGGCTAAGACTGCTGGGTCCTCCGTCGCTTGGCATTTTTTATGCTTCACCATCATTGCTGGTTGACTTCCTCTTCGGAGACATGACAATCGCAATTGAAGCAGTATTTTCAAGCAGGCAAGTGATATATTAATCTTAATGCCAACGCTGTTCAAACCTACGCGCAGTTACAAAACACGTGGGAATGTGTAGAGCATGGAGTCAAAGATTTCCGTGCCTCTGTCGAATGCGGATGCCATAGTATGCATCGTTTCAGCCTTATTAGCACCTCTTGAGAAGACTGCAATTGAAACCGGATCGGAATTCTATATTTGATTCTGCTTTTTGATACAGTACATGCATATGCATGCAGAGGACGACTTGAATATCGTGGTAGCTTTTGAGCACTGACATATGGGGTGCCTTGAATGCGTTCACCATCGCGAACAAGTCACACTGCTAATGTCCGCGGATACTCCAGTTTTCGATTTTGCAGTTGGGCAAGCAGGAATGGTTCACAAACTTCATCAAACCACCAACATCGCGTAGATGACGTGGTCGCTGGATATATGTGTTTAGCGTGTGTAACATATTATAAGCCTGCGACAGCGAGCAAAGCGAGGTAAATCTCGTGCTGTTTAACTACAGTTTTTTTTGTCTTCTGAAATCGATGCTTGACATTTTTGAAGAGCGTCTGGCTCAAAAAACTATCACACCACGCTCTACCCAGCAACAGATGCAAGCTCGACAACCGTCACACTTCTCTGTTTCGTATTCGAAAACGCTCCAAGCAATCCATGAGGCGATTTACAGTAGCTCGCCGCTATGATGGCATGTGCATGTGTTGGACCACAGTGGATTCACTCCACATATTTATTTACATTAAAATAAACATATCAAAGAAATTATTGCAAGCTACTGACTGCGGAGTAGACGGTGCGGTCAGGAAATGCTTGATATCCCACTGATCAACGACACTATCGAACGAGGCCGGGCACACCCACGTCCACGTTCAATGGACTGGTACCTGCTTAACGACTTAGCGACAGGCTTACGGGAGCGCTCGGCGGAGCTGCGCCAGTATTTTTCGTCAAGCGTCAATTACAGAGCAGCTCTCAACATCCTCCTCGACGCCTCGGTGGACAGCAGCTCGCGCGTCCAGCAACTGAGCACAATGCGCTCGCGCGGCCCTCAGCGACTGCTCAAAAAGACGCGCTACGGCGTTATAACGAAGTAGCGGAGGAGAACAAGGAGCACAAGCGGTGGTGCTACGGGAAGAACCAAAGGAAGCTCGGCGCGCAAGACACGGACACGGTGATGCGGCACGTGTACGTGCTTCGCAACCAAGTTTGCCCGCCATCGTGGAACACCGCCGAGAGGATGTTGAGCTTCAGCTTGAACACGCTGGCCTCGCGGTGCAACACTTGGTTTCGACACTTGAAGCCGCGTCAAATCGAAAATCTCCCGGCCGTGATCACCACTGGATCCAAGACCGAGTGTTGTTTGACCTTCACAAGGATGACGACGACGACGAAGACAGGCGGCCGTTCATCTACGGGCTGGAGCCAGGCAATTACGAAGCCCGCGGCTGCCTAGTCCTCCTAGACGACGATGTCTACTACAACGCGATCATGGACAAGGTCGAGACGTACAAGAACGGCGAAGGTAAGGCGGAGGAGACCAACATCAAAGCCCTGTGTCTGAATGCGGTGATCTGGCGGCGCAATGAGAGTTTCCGCTGAATGAACCGAGGATCCTGGGGGTCCTGCTGTTGCTTGATCCATAGCGCAGTAAACATTCGTACGCGGAAAGGCATTCCGCCGCAGATCAAGATTAGCGCTGGTCCAATCCTCATCGGTTTTCGTGCGCTCCTTCGGTTGAATCAGCGGATCAAGATGGTAGGATACAAGCGTTGCTCTGTTGCGTAGGCCGGCGCGCCACGCACTCTCCATTCTCAGTCACGTTGATCGCCAGATATGATGCTCCATCCAGGCGTGTCTCGAAGCATCACGCGAGAACAGTGCAGTGCGCGTTTATAGAGCGCGGCTGTACCAAGAGCCGAGCCCGTGGTTCATCTGGTTGACTTGAACGTGTTCCACGTCAACCTCGAATAATTGACATGGCTGCACAGATACAACATCTTTGCGGTCATCATCCAATCTTACAAAACTCTTGCAGCTTCTCGACATCGCAACCAATCGCAGCTACCAAGAGTTCTTCCGATGTAAGTACAGCAGCTACATAGCAAGAGCTCTCGTCGATCCAGCTCTTCAAAATCTGCTGCGTATGCCATGGTCGCGCAGTGGGCACTCGACTGGATGTACATCAAATTGTGACCAGTGCAAACCATGGCTTCAAAAATCAGCTGACTCAGTACCGTAAGTCCAAACGGGCCAATCAGGTCGCGCCCTTTCGAATGTTCCGCCCCCTCACCCGCCATGACGTCGGCCGCACCTCTTCCTGCCCACGCTGCTCGGCTCTCCACCTCCACCTCCTCCCGCTCCAGTCCCCAGTCTCCAAGCCCAGAGCCCAGAGCGCCATGGGCGTGGACCAGCCGCTGCTGTCGATCGCCTCGCCGCCGCCCAACAACGGCGCCATCAACGGCGGCGAGGGCTGCGCGCCGCTGCGTTCGCGGCGGTTCCTGGACCGCAGCGGGCGCTTCCAGCAGTCGCTCGGCCAGTTCAAGTGCGCGTTGCTCGTGCGCTGGTAGAGTTCGTGGGGAATGACTTGGGCTCACGTGGTGTCGGCAGCATCCAGCGCAAGGGCGGCGACTGGCGGCGCATCTACTGGGACGACGCGTTCCACACGGTCATCAACACGCGCACGTCGCGCATCATCACGGGCATCTTCGTGGCGGTGCGAGCTGCTGGCCGAGCTTGAGGTGGATGAAGGACGAGCTGACGGGAAGACGTGTGAGTGCAGTACTTCTTCGTGATCCTGTTCTTCGCCATGGCGTACCTGGACGTCTCGAACCGGCGTACGGACTGCCACCTGGGGCTCAAGAACCTCATGGACTCGTACATCTTCTCCCTCGAGACCATCGTGCGTTTGCAATCGTCTACTACTGGCTGATATGAGATGAATGCGCTGAATGCTATCTACCTCGGAATGCAGATGACGATCGGGTACGGTGCCCCGACGGACGACATTTTCTACGGCGGCTGCTCGTCGATGGCGATGCTGCTCACGCTCGAGGTGCGTTGGTGGTGCGCAACATGACTTGCCGGCTTGCGTCTCACGCCATACGTGTGCAGTCGTTTGCTGGCATCTTTCTCGACTCGATCTGCATCGGCGTCTTCTACGCTCGCTTCTCCCGCGCCAACGTACGTGGTTCGGCGAGCTTCTGCTCTATAACATGTATCTTCTTGGTAGGCTAACCAGTTTGAAAACCACAGGCGCGAGCGAACACAATCATGTTCAGCCACCACGGCGTCATCCGCAAGATCCGAGGGCACTACTACCTCATGCTACAGGTGTGTGAGCGCCGCAAGCACCAGCTAGTGGAAGCACACGTGCGTCTCTACGCTGTGCGCCACGAGATCAGCAACGACGACCTGCCCGAGAACCTCTTCCAGGTTCAGCAGATGCGCGTCCAGCAGCCGGACGACGACAACGGAGCGATGCTGCTGATGGTGCTCCCGCAGGTGATCGTGCACCGCATCGACCAGTGGAGTCCCTTGTTCCCTCGCGAGTGCCTGCCCCAGTCCGGCCACTTCCCCAGCGCCTGCCCGTCGTACCCTGACCCTTCGATGCGCCAGTGCGATGTCGACCAGGGCAACCGCGATGGCATTCCGGCAGCCAACAACGGTTCCTTGCCCTACAAGGAGCCAACCAAGGCGCAGATCATGGAGCACCTGCGCAAGTCGGAGCTGGAGGTGATCGTGATCCTCGAGGGCATCGACAGCCTGACGTCAAACACGATGCAGGCTCGGCACTCACTGACCTTCGAGGAGCTCGAGTGGGACGCCACGTTCGAGCGCTGCGTCTTCAAGACGCCGCAGGGCATGGTCATCGACTTCGACCGCTTCCACACGCTGCGGCCAGCGCCCGCCGACACAGACAGCTGCGTTATGTCCTGCCAGTACTGAGCGTTGTGCACTCTTGGATCGTGAAGCCATGTAGCAATCCCATGTATCCATTCATGTAGCCATCCCATCACATTACCTTCAGTTATCGTAAATTACGCATCTACCCCGCCACTTCACCCCACCACTATTAGACGAGTATGGGCAGGGCGTACGACGGCAAGCGGCGGTGGAACGAGACCGTGCGGCAGACGGCGGCGGCACTGGCGGCCTCTGCGGCCCGCCGCGGCGCCGCCGGCTCCAAGGCGAAGGCCAAGCCGGCGGCGCGCGCGTCCGGCCGCGCCGTGCGGCTGAGCGCGGCCATGAAGTCGGTGGACCTGGAGACGCGCGCGCTGGTGCGGAGCGCGCGGCTGGAGGCGCTGGAGGCCGACGACCACGGGCTCGAGGCCGAGGAGGACGCGGCCGCGGCCGGTGACGAGCTGTACGTGGACGAGGAGCCGGCGGGCGGCGCCAAGGGCCGGCGGAAGGCGGCGCCTGCGGCCGCCAGCGCGGCCAAAGCGCGCAGGTTCAAGGTCAAGAGCCTCGCGCAGGTCGTATTTGAGGAGGTGGGCGGGTGTTGTGAGATGTGCAAGAGGGCGTTGAGGGACTGACGAGGCTGTGTTAAGTTTGGAGACGGAGGTGATGGCAAGCCCCAGGGCCAGGAGCCGACGTACCTGACGGTGGCGGCGGCGCCGTCGGTGCTCCCGGCGAGGAAGTTCTGCGTCGTCTGCGGGTTCTTCGCCAGCTACGCGTGCCAGCGGTGCGGGTCGCGCTTCTGCCGCGTCAAGTGCGGAGACCACCACAAGGAGAGCGGCTGCCTCAAGTTCGGGCTCTAAGCCGATCGGCGGGTTATTTATTCAGGAGCTGCTGTGGTCTACCGGAGCGGCCACATGCCGCCCAGGGAGGACGTACCCGCGCAGTCCTTGGACTTTGCGGCCGAGCGCGTGGCCGTGAGGATGATCTCCGTCTCGTCCTCGAGCGAGTTGTACGGGTCGGGGCACTCCCCGTTCTCCGAGTCGGCGAGAAACCGCGATGAGAGGCAGACCACGAAGCCGTCGATGAACGTGCGGTCTGCCGCCATGCGCAGCTCGTCCAGCGTGCGCGGTGCTTGTGCGAGCATGTGCGCGACCATCTGCCTTGTTGCCTTGAGGACAACTGCATGGTGTGGTTAGATAGAAGCCAGAATATACCGGCAGAGCACAACACTTTACCTCCAAACTCCATGTACGACGCGTTCATGCGGCGCCACGTTGCGTCCATTTTCAAGAACGCTGCCATCCAAGTTAGCACTCCCATCGTCAATCCGTGCAATGATGCCGAACGCTCTCACCGTGAAAGAAGAGCTGGTAAAACGCTGCGGGCTCCTCAAAGAGTGGCCAGAAGCACTCGGGCGTGTCTTCGTACTTGCCGTTGCCAAGCTTGAGCTGTCCCGCGATCATGCAGGTCACGTTGATGCCCGCGACGCACACCGGATACCACTTTTTCGCGCTTCCGGCCTTGGGCGGCTTTTGTGCATCAATGATCGCTTTCATCTCGTGCGGGTGGGCCTCAAAGGCGTACAGCAGGCACTTGAGCGCCAGCATCCCGCCCCCACGGAAATCTGTCTCTGGGTTGGTGCGCTGGAAGCCCATGTCAATCCACCCCTCGCCCTCACGCACGAAAGGCACGGCTGGTTCCCTCTCGCCGTACACCGCGAGCCACAGCCGCTCCAGCCCGCCTTCGAATAGCTCGTTGCCGGGCTCGCACTTCTGGTTGAGGTCGTACTGGAGAACCGCGAGCTCCAAAGCTGCTTGGGTCGACGGCGGGGCCACAGCGACCCGCGCCATGCCGTCGCTGCTGTCAGCGGATCCGAAGCGAGGTCTCCGAATCCCGCTAGGACTGCTGCTGGTGCTGGAAGCTGCCGATTTGCCTCCCAGCAGCGCTCCTCTCGCCTGCTGCAGGCCCTTCGAAGCCGACGCCTGGAGCTGGTGGATCTTGGACGTCGCTGCGACCAGCAGGTCGTCCGCGGTCGGCTCGGCGCTGTTGGTGAGCGCCGTGGCCGCGGGTGTCGCCGGCAGCCGGATCTTCCTCAGCGACCGCGAGACCGCCGACATGGCGCCGGACGCCCTCGATCCCGTAGATACTGGAGCCTGCTGCTCGTGGAAGCCCTGGGCGTCGTCAAAGCGCAGCGTCTCGCACATCTCGCACTCGTCCAGCTCCGGGTGGTTGACGAACGTGCAGGCCCTGCACGCCCAGCCCATCTCCTCCTCACTCTCCGCTGGGCGCTCTGATCTCAGCCGCGCGGGCCGCAGCTCGTCGCCGTCTTCCTCCTGGGCGTCGGCCGCGTGCGCAGCCAGCAGCTCGCGCTGGATCTCGGTCGGCAACGCGGCGAACACGGCGCGGTCCACCGACGCCGGCAGCGCAGCGGGAGCAGTGGGGGCAGCAGCAGAATGAGAATGAGAATGAGAAGCAGCAGCTGAAGCAGCATTAGAGCGGCCTGGGAGCTGCACGCGCGTCCCGGCGCTTGGAGACGCGGCCTCCATGTCCAGTGTCGACGAGCGAGAATGGCAAATATAGCGGCGGGTTGTCGAGGTTGCATCAAATCCTCAGAATGTATAACCTCCTGTAATCGATAGTTAAAAGTGGATCAAATAAATATATTATAATAAAAAATGAGATATTTATAATGTATATACCTTTATCAAATGATAATTGAAGTGGCTGAGACCATAGCGTGTCACATGCATTGACGCGACCTAGCTTGAAGGTGTTGCGATGGGTGCTTTGGTCACTTCACGACTAGAGCTGTAGTGCTTTTTGCATACCGCGTGGCGGTGGGCTGCTGCGTGAGGCGTCTGGCTGGAGGTGGAGGCGAACCGGCGGTCGACTTGCCCAGGAGTTCGGTGGGACGGCGGGATGGAGACAGAGCCTTTGCGGTGGAGTTTTTGCTGGCTTTGGCTGGGGACGTCGCGTCTTTCACCGGGCTTGGGGCTCGAGAGGCAGCACGGCTCGCCACACTCCGACTTGTATTCATCGAACTGCTTCCTGCTGTCGACGCGGAGGATGAAGACGGTCCGCCGACACCACGCTTTGCTCCGGGCTTGCGATTTTCATACTCGACCGCTAGCAGCGTCAGAATCTCCTCGCCGAACATGGTGAGCTGCTCCTGTACCCTCTCCCCTTCCTCATCCCACTTGATGACCGGTGCAAGTCGCTTCGCTTTCTCCCGCTCAAGGGCTACTACAATCGCATCCAAACGCTCTTCCTCAAACATTGTCGGTGCAATCGACTGGTACAGGGGGAGCTGCGTTTTGAATGCAGCGCGTTGGTCGGTTGGACGCTTCGGCTGTTGAACTTGCTTTGGCGACGGTTGTCCAGAACTCGAAGATACACCATTTGGTGTTCGGCCTGGACTTGATGGCTTTGTTCCTCCAGAGGTCGAAGATGATCCTGGAGTTTTGGCTGACGTGGACGTTGGTGACCGAGAAGGTGAGGCTGGTGTCGTCGGTTTCGTTGGGGATGTCGGAGCAGGTTTTGCAGTCGGTGATAAACCAGGTTTTCCTGACAGTGTCTTTGCTGGGGATTCTATTGGGGATTTTGCAAGTGGCTTTGCTGGAGATTTTGCTGGGGATTTTGTCGGAGACTTTGCTGGGACCTTTGTTGGGGATTTTGGAGGCGACTTGGCAGGTTCAAGAGTCTTAGAGGTTGGTGACTTTGAGGTCGTTGAAGGTTTGCTTGTGGACTGGGTCGGTACCGGTGTTGAGTTTGAGGCCGCTTTAGCAAGCTTTGTACTGCTTTTTGTTCCCGACATTACCGGCGCTCTGCTAGTAGGCATAACTGGTGACGAGGATGCGGCTTTGGTTGATTTAGATGGAGATAGGGTTTTTGCTGATACTGCACCACTATTACCAGTAGTACTTGCTTTTCCGCGAGACGTCACTCCGGGCGTTGGAGCTCGTGAAGTACTCACTGCAATTTTGGGTGGCGATGAAGACGCTGGAGGTTCCCGTTGAATTGGTTTTGGAGCGGAAGGTGGTGGCGATCGTGGTTGGACTGGCGGAGTGACTTGAAGATCGATGATGCTGTCAATTGAAAGACCCCCGGCCTTTAGAAAATCCACGTCCACGCTCGTAAACTGCCAGTTGTGAAGCACAAACCCTCGCTTTTGTTCACTTTCAAGCTGTACTCGAACCACTGCTCCTAGCTGAGTAGAAAACCTGGCAATTAGTGACACTGTTGCGTCTGGAGCAAGCGATGGCTGTAACCCAGGCGTCGAACTTGTCGATGAAGAGCTAAGAGAAGAAGAGTCGTTCTGCTCCTCATGAACTCGAATCTTTTCTATAGTCGCTGCAACATCCACTGCCAAGTACTTTAATCTTCCCGAAAGCATCATCGCGTACTTTACTGTATCAGTGGCATCTCCTCCAACTAAGACAACCCCCTTGATCACGTCGGTCAAGTCCTGCTGCTGAATGTGTTGTCGCTTCGAAATGTGGCCTTGATTGACATCAGAAATTGGTGCGTTTACATCTGAATCGGCATCTCGCTGGCGAGATATCAACGGACGCTTTCTCGATTGTCGCTGGGCGAGTATTCCTTTATCAGAGTCTTCGAAGTTACCTCGATCAGCACTGCCAATTGGGGGATCTACGCTGTGATTGGTTGTGATATGCTGGATTATCTTGAGCGCTTCTTTGCTCAGCGATTGCTTCGCGGACTTCGTGTCTCGCTGGATCGCGTCGCGTAAATGCGTGGAAAGTAAGTTGACTACTCCATTGCGCAGTTCATTTGATTGTTGTCGCAAAATACTTGCGTCACGCTCACTCTGCTCCATTGATTTCATACGAGATTTACATATCCGCAACTGCTGCTTGTAGCAATGTGCATCTTTACGTGCATCCCCGCGCTGCTGTTTCAGCGAACTGATGGTTTTCATAAGTTCTTCTTGCTTCGCTTGCTCTCTTACGAGCTGCTCATCGCGATCCTGAACCTGGTCACGCAGCTCCTGGAGATCAGCAAGCTGCTTGTGAAGTGTGTTGGTTGCCAGTAAAGCAAAATGTGCGTCCTCGGCGCTCATTTCCACAAACAGTGCGTGTGCACTTTCATTTTCTGCCGCCAGTCGCGTAGCTTTCTCGAGTAAGGCATCATGTCGTTGGCGCAAGTTGGAAAATCCTGCAACGAAAAAGTCGAGTTGGCCGCGGGTGTGCAGCGTTTCTCGCTGCATATCGTCGTGCTGAGCACGCAGTAGTTTTGCTTGTCGTAGCATAAATCTCCGTGTCTCCTCTTCTTTATTTCTCAGCTGCGCAAGAGCGACCAAGAAACATTTTAGCTTGTCAAACGATGGCGAACCTGTATGGACTCCTCGCTCAGCAAGTTTGAAGTCTCGCTCTAGTATTTCCAGATCCTTCAGCCTCTCGCTAATTTCATAATCTAAGTGATGCTCAGCTACGCGATCTTCCTCTGGGATTTTAGCAGGCTCTTGTGTTTTCGCAATTGGAGAAAACTGGTTCCCGCCTTCAATCGGGGAAATTGCTGGCACAAATGTTGTCTGAAAGGATTTTCGCCTACCTGATGCGTGTTGTCGCTGATTGAGCTGCAGCCACCAACCAAGAAATACACCCAACGACGAGTCTTGGTCTAAACAGAGCAGGCCAGTCAATATACGCTCGATGTCTGCGCGGTCGTCGCAGCCGCGCAAATCTACTCGTAGCGTTTCGGAGAGCAGTTGGAGTTGTGGTAACTCGAGCTCGCGCACTGCCTGCTGCACAAACGGCTTGAGTGTCGCCATGATTGACTCATGCCTTAAGCGTTGGAAGCAACACGAGATCACGTCCTATTTCCACTTACGTGCTCTAAAAACAAAACATACCGCTACAGTGCCCACTCGCCTTTGTAGGCGAGTCGCCTACCTCTTGAAGAATAGTGCGTATACGGCATTGCAGTGCGGCAACGCGGCTCACACGAAGTTGTCGCGATAGTTGTCTTTGGGGCGGTGATGAAGAGAGTCACTCTGTGCCTCGACTTGTCGCGCAAGAGCAACTGCTTTGGCATCTGCTGCCACTTTCTGCACAGCAATCTCCTTGTCCAGCGTCTTCGCCGAAAAATACACTGCAATGGATGTGGCAACGACCGTGATGCCCGCGAAACCTAACGTCACCACCATTGACGGACCAAATGTGTTCTCAGTTGTACTGCTTGAGCTGGTCGACTCAGAGAGCGCGGTGATGCATCTCGGACCACCCCACGACGCTGGGTGCTTGCAGGAACATCGATTTTTGACGCATTTTCCGGTGACAAGCCTGGAACTAATGCTGCTCGAATTCGTAGTTCCCAAAGTACAGTCATCATCGGCCGTGCAGAAAGCTTTACCTGTGACAGTCTCCATCAGATTGTCATCATCGATGTACGAGCTGAGATGCCCTTCGATCCACTCCTTTGTAGGGTGGCTAGCAGGATCGCATCCAACCTGGAAGTACTGATCATCGGGGACTTTCCCATCTTCATTCATGTCCTGGTACAGGCGAATGTAGTCGACCTTCAAGTACATCGGGAACGAGTCGCAGATCGCATTGGTCACTTTATCTTCCCCATCGCCACGACATTCTTGACCCGCATTCGGTGGCGTTGTACCCCATGATCGCGAAAGCGCCACGTTATAGATGATATACATGGGTTCTTCGAGCATCATCTTCACAGGATTGCTGTTGTTGGAATCTTGAGGCACATTCGAAAACGCTTCACTAGTAATCTCAAAGATTGGATGGCCATCGAGCATCCAGCGCACATATCCGCTGTCACCCGTCACCCACTCAAGTTGATACGCGACATAGTCAAGATATGCTCCAACATGGATCGGCCAGTTCGACGAGATTGCGTCCATCTGGTAGTTGAATGCAGGCATCGTGTTGGTCTTTGCTGTGCTTTCGTTTCGAGGCGACACGCATAGCTTGTTCGTATTGTCTG
>JAASGX010000981.1:0-11134 GCA_023334415.1 Phytopythium chamaehyphon | reverse complement strand
TACTGGCCGCAGTACAATGAGTCCACGACTAGCAACGGCATCGAGCTCGTGTTCAACGACACATTCACGACGAGCGACGACGACCTGGCGAACGCCAAGAGTCTGTACTGGAACAAGGCTCTCTGGTACTAGACAAGGTTGCTGTGCATGATGTGAGTGGTAGTTTGCATGGCAATGTATCCCGTTGAGTCTGAAAAGTGGCTGCTTGTTAACGCTGCTTTCTACCACGCATTTAGCGGTCTCTTCTCATTTCACTACTATACCTGCACTCGGGCCAGGTTCAAACGCTACGGCTTAGTGCGCTCATAACGCCGGATTGTGGATCGCACACTCGCACTATAAAACACTCACGTCCACCTTGAACTACCTAGTATGGTCCAGCGACGCTTTTTGAAGAATCATTGGTTGATGAAGTCTCGGAACAAAGCACTGCTGCGTGCAGACGGATGCTGTGTGATGAATCGAAGTAACTCTGAGAAGCATAGCTCTCGCTGCTCGATAGTTCGCTTGCTCAAGCGCCCACGAACAAACTGTGTGACCCCTGCGCGAGGAAGCCGGGGCAAATCCGATGCGGATTCCAAGTCCGAGACTTCGAGTTTTCTGTGAAACTGCTTGAACTCGGAGTATCTCTTCTGAACCGGCTTCGGCCACTTGCTCTGCAGCCCATTCGTGAGCTGGATCTGGTACAGCACGACGTCGTCGTCCGAAACCGAGTGCCCGACAATAGCGTACTTCCACTCCGGGACGTCTCCTTCTTCGGGCGTAGCTTCCATCTCCGGTCCGCCGAACGAGCTCACCGTCAGCTCGTACGGGTCAACGCTGCTGGGATTGGTAATCGTCGAGTCCGTCTTCTTCCGCGGAGCCGAAGCTCGGAGAGCCCGCTGACTGGAGCTGTCAGCCTTGCTTGTTGTTTCCGGCTCGCCGTCAATGGCGTTCTGAATCACCTCGCCCACCAACGCCGAGACGACCGCGTTGGTCGTCGAGCTCACTCCAGCAGCATGCTCTTCACTCGTCACGGCCTGCACGTCCCCGGTCTCGGTCACAAGGTACTCCTTGACGTCGTCCGAGTCGTTGGTGACGACCGAGAGCCTCGCGTGGTGGTCGTTCCTGGCGGCGACCACGGCCGTCCCGGCCACCAACTCGTCCACGACCGCCGCGACGATGCTGCGCGTTTCCTCGTCCTCGTCGTCCGCAGCCGCGACGTCCTCTGAGATCGCCGGCATCTGGTCGACCACGGCGCTGCTTTCGTCCTGGTCGGATCCGCTGGCGCTGACGCTGACGCTGTCACTGCTACTGCTGCTGGCCTCGGACACCTGGATGAACGAGAACGTGAAGGCGCCCACCATGCCCTGCACGGCCTCGCTGTCCGAGCTCTTGACCAGGTCCGAGGTCGTCGACAGCACGAACGACGGCAGCTCCTCGGGCGCGTCTCGCGCCGCCGCGATCGACTCGCGAGCCGCGAACGACGGCGTCGACGGCCTCATGGGCCCGTGGGGCGACGCCGACGAGGCTCCAGCCGCCGTCGACTGCCTGCAGCCCATTGTGATCACCAGCGCTTTAACGTAGCAAGCCTTGAGCCGTTGAGCCTTAAAGCAGCTCGGAGCTGCCGCCTGTCTTGGGGAAAGTCCGCGAATGAACAAGAAGACAGGCCACTGGCAGTGCAACTTGGGACAGGGCGCTGCTATACGCGCGCAAGTAGGTAAGTAACGTATAGCTGTCGAGCTGTTCTCTGCCGCCTTTTTTGGCGGCTTCGAGACACTTGCATGTGGGGAATTTCGAGGTGGTGGCAGGCGAATGACAGATGGTCGAGGGCGTAAATTTGCTCTGCGGCATGTCAGGCATTTGGCGATGGCGGTGGCGCCATGGACTGATAGGCGCGTGGCGAATCAGCCGCGAGTAACTTTGGACGTGTGGCTATCTCGACTATACGGATTTTCTGATTCTGTGCTCGGCATTTATCCGGATTTTTGCGGAAGGTAGCCATGTTGAAGCGATTCCTGGAAACCGCACTGCAACTCGAACCCAGTTGCTGTGCGGAATGCTGACACGAACTGCGTTGTGTGGACATGAATGTAAGTTAAAGCGATCCGATAAATTTTGTTCAGAGCATGCAGATCTAGGTAATGTGGGAGAGCCTGTTAGGCGAGGAAGGCGGCGACGGAGGCGCTCTGGAGCGCGATCGGGTGCCGGGCGATGGCGTTTAGCGTCTTCTCGAACTGCGCGTCGCGCTCTTGCGTGAGCTTCTTGTTGCCGCGGCCGCGCAGCAACGTGCCCGCGTGGCCCTTTGGCAATGCAGGAAGTGCTGGGTACGTCGAGAACTTGTCGGTCTGGCTGGCCGGCACGTTCTTCTCGCTCGCCATGAGCTTCGAGACCTCCAGGTGGAGGGCCTTGAACTCCGAGTAGCGCTTGGAGATCGACACCGCCTTGGCCGGGTCGGCCGGGGTCATGCCCTCGAAGTTGTAGAACGCAATGCCCTTCTCGTTGAACGAGACGCCCTGGGACGTGAACGTCAGCGCGTTGTCGACCTGGTTGGAGGCCTCTTCGACAAGCTCGACAGCCGGAGCCTCTTCGTCGTTGTTCTCGGCCGACTCGACCTCAGGGGTCTCTGAAACCTCGACCGCCGAGCTAATTGGCGCAGCACTCACTGGAGCAACAGACGCAGGAGCCTCCGAGATCGGAACGGCTGAATCATGAGCAGCCGACACAAGAGCTACGGACACAGGAGCTACGGACACAGGAGCTGCGGACACTGGAGCAGCTGAGACCGGAGCTGCCGACACCGGAGCAGCAGATACAGGAGCTGCCGACACCGGAGCAGCAGATATAGGAGCTGCCGACACCGGAGCAGCAGATACAGGAGCTGTAGACACGGGAGCAGCCGACACAGGGGCAGCAGATGCGGTAGATACGGGAGCAGCAGACACCGGAGGAGCCGAAACCGGAGCAGCAGACACGGGGGCAGCAGACACAGGTGCAGCACTGACAGACACTAGAGCGGCGCTCACGGCAGAGGCCGATACTGGAGCGGCACTTGCAGGAGCAGCACTGACCGGGGCAGCAGACACGGGAGCGGCACTGACAGGAGCTACTGAAGCGACTGAAGCCGGAGCCTCAGAAGCTGGCAATGAGCTGGAGCTGACGGGAACTGCCGACTCCTCCTGCTTCTCTTCATCGACCTCATCGACAATCACGGGCACCGGCTGCGTGTCGGCTTGGCTGACGGGGGCGGCGTCGGCGACGACGACAGGCTCGACTGTCGGCTCGATGACAGGATCATTGACCTTGGATTGCTTGCAGCCCATTCTTGGTGAAGATAGTGGAGAGAGGTGGGGATGGAGGTATGGAGCACCGCGGAGATTGAGGAGTGAGGGAGAGCAAGCCACGAGCGGCGATGGCTATGTGCTCGCCGCTCGTGGCTTGGAACTTAATGTCGCAACCTACACTTTTTGTTCAAGGCGCGGCAGATGGCCGAGCCCAGCGCCAAATGGCATGGACAATATTTAGCATTAGCCCGCTGTAACACGATCCTCTACCGCTCCCCCTTCAGGCTGTTTTCTCTCATCCGGTGGCCCATCGCCGCTCTCCACCGTGATGAACGTGCTCGCTGCATATCATGAGTGGATGAGGCTCGATTCAGCCCCACGATCAGTTGGTGTCCATTGCTCCACCGAGGCGAGGCTGGAAAAGTCCGGCGAGGGAATCACAGCACCACACGCATCGAGTGCAGGCGCAGAGGGGGCCGGAGGAGTGCTCCGCCTGTTGAACAGAGGCGCGTGGTGTGGGGTATTGCCCCCAAGTATCGCACACAGGCGGGGACTGCAGTAACGCGGCGAGGCAGAGAGTCCATGGCAGCATCGTGGACTGAGAGCACAGAGTTAAATCATGGAGAGGGGCCCTGCCCTCCCTCCTCGGCCAAATGGTTTTGCTGGTCTATCGTGTCGCAGAGGAGGGCGGTGCGTTCGTGCAGGGCAGCCCAGGCCGGGCTTCCTGGGATATCGTTCGTGTCTTGGCCCCGGTAGGCTATCAGGAATGCACGAGGCGCCACTGGACTTAGTGGTGGCCATCGACAGTGGCAACCTTGTCTTGAAGCTGTTCGACGAAGGCCGTACTGAATGCATCGAGAAGTTCTGAGATTTCACTGCTGTACACACAGCAGTGCAGTTAGCCGCTACTGTTGTTCACGGTGAAGCAGCCCACCGTCAAGTGGAATGTCGTGATTTCAGGCGAAACTGCCACGACGAGAGCTTCTTCGCATGCGCGAACGACATTTGCCGAGTCAACACAAGCACAAGTTGCAGTGCCGAGTCAGCAGCAGTGTCGACGTCGAAGAAGCCGTTGGAAGGAGCGCTGGCGAAGAGCAGATCGACATGCTTCCCACTTTCAATGGTGCGCTTCTCGAAGTTCGGCGACAGTTGATTGAACGCAATCGAATGCAAGATACTGAATCCTTCGCGATCGATTTGCAAGAGCAGGAGCACGCCAGTGAGGAACATCCTCCACGTGACGGCGACTTACCGGAACGGCGCGTTCATGAATGTCGGCGAGCGCCTGACTACCGACCAAGCCGTCCAATGCGCCTGCACGACGTTCGAACGCAGTTTATCAGCGTCGCTGGTGGCGCGCTCGGTGGCTAGCGCGAACAACACTTTGCTCATGTTTCCCGGCACAACGCAGTTGTTGCTCCCACCGGATGCCCGCAGCCCAAACGTGTACGAAGTCTGCACACCTTGTCCACGTACTGATAGTTGTCTCGGTCAATTCTCTCGCCAACGAGCACCTCATCCATCAGAATCAAGCTGCAGCGACGCGCTCGACTCGCCCAGCAAGAGCTGGTAGTCCTCAAGCCACACACCTCGCTGCCTAAGCTGGGCAAGTTGGCCATCAATTGTCCATCAACCTCATCAAGTTGAAGGCAACACCCCCTTAAGCCTTATATCACACCTTTAATACCATATAATCGTACCTTTGCGGGTATAAGAGACAGCTTCAGTTTTGTATTCTTGTCCATCAACTCTCGAAGGTTCTTTGCTATTGCTTTCAAAAGGGTACTTTTTCCCACAGGCTTTTCGACCATTGGCTGGTAGCGGCCATGAGGCCTCGGACTGGCGGCGGGCGCTCGCTCACTCTGCTACGGAACCGCCGCGCCCGAGAATCACCATGGTCAAGGAGACGAAGACGCGCAACACCAAGCGCTCGCCGGACGTGGTCGCCCGCGACTACACCATCAACCTCCACAAGCGCCTGCACGGATGGTATCCTTTTTCCCCACGACTTTTATCTTTATGACTTGCATATTCTAGGTTAGAGCTGCATGTGGCCCCCCCCTACGATCCCCGTAGCTCCCCCCTTGGAGACTTCCTTGACTTTAGTCTCTGACTGACAACCTCATACAGCACCTTCAAGAAGAAGGCCGCCCGCGCCATGCGTGAGATCCGCAAGTTCGCGCAGAAGACCATGAAGACCCAGGACGTGCGCCTCGACTCGAAGCTCAACAAGTTCATCTGGTCCCAGGGTGTGCGCAACGTGCCCTTCCGCGTGCGCGTGCGCCTCTCGCGCAAGCGCAACGACGACGAGGAGGCCAAGGAGAAGCTCTACACGCTCGTCCAGCACGTGCAGGTCGCCACCTTCAAGGGCCTGCAGAACGACACTGTCGACGAGTAAAGCGGAGGGTTGTGTTGATGCGCCGTGGATCGCTCACACCTTTGCACTTTTGTTTTGCAAAGCACGAGTGACCGCGCAGCGGCCGTGAAAATGCAAAGGCTTGGCCATTAAGGTTCCCACTCGCGTGTGCTACCTGCGTCTTTTTCGTTCTTGGACTGGGTTGTGGGCATGAGCTTTTGCACAGGTGCAGGAACGTCAACGGCTTCGAGGATGGAAAGCTCTTCAAGGTTGTAGGTGTGGTGCAAGTGGAGATGACTAGCCACTGTCATAGAAGCACAAGGCAGGTTAGAGATTTCAAGATGGCGAATGTCTTGTGATTCTTGCTATGAATGGCAAAGAATCAGTGTGGCCATGAGGAAAAGCTTGTAAAGGTCACCACAAAGCTTTCCTCCATGAAAAGCTACATATACAGGATTTGTCTAGCCGTCGTGAATCTCAAGTCAGTCGCAGATGGAGAGAACACTAAAGACAAAGCGTGGTGGTCTCCACGTACGCCTGTCGTGAAGATAAGCTCGTCGCGCAACTTTCATCCTTGACAAATCATTGACAATACAACTAGAATGCTATGAACCCAACCTCATGTTAATTGCTGCGAGATGACCAAAAAGCAAAGACAACCGAAAAGAAGAAAGTAAGCGAGCGGCCCCCGCGCGCGCCGAGAGCCGTCGCGGCGCCGGCGTCTGCCTGCCCCCTCGCTCTATCACCGCTCATTCGTCCGACTTGCTTACTGCTGCTGGCACTGCACGCGCTGGCCGCCGCGCTCCTCGTCCGAGTCGTAGGCCTCGCGCTGAGCCTGTTGCTCCTGCTTGGCCGCCTCAGCGTCAAACTCCGAGAGGAAGCACTCCTCGGCGCTGGCCGTGGGGGCCACGGGCGAGGCCGGCGGCAGCGTGGCCTTGAGCGTGGCGACCTGCTTGTCCGAGAGCGACCCGCTCTCGGGGAACTCGACCTTGAAGAGGATGACGAGCTGGCCCTTGACGAAGGGGTTGCCGTGCGTGGGCATGCCCTCGCCGTGCACGGCCTTGAACTGGTTGGGCTTGATGACCTCGCCCGGGCGGGTCTTGATGTGGAGGTGGCGTCCGTCGAGGTGCTCGACGATCATCTCGAAGCCGCAGAGTGCCTCGACGAGCGAGATCTTCTTCTCCATGATGAGGTTGCCGCCCTTGCGCTGGAAGACGCCGTGCTCCTTCTCCTGCACGACGAAGATGATGTCGCCGGGCACCGTGCCGGGGGCCTGGTCGGCCTCGCCCGCGAACGTGATGCGCTGGCCGTTGCGCATGCCCTTCTCGATGTGCACCTCGAGCACCTTGCGCTCCTTGGTCACCTTCTTGCCCTTGCAGCCCTTGCACCGGTCGCTCTCGCGGATGCTCTTGCCCTGCCCGCGGCAGTCCGGGCACACCGACTGCATCTGCTGTACCATGCCAGGCGCGATGTGGCGCAGCTGCACGCGCATGCCGCGGCCCTGGCACGTCTCGCACGTCTTCTCGGCGCCCTCGGCGCCTCCGCGGCCCTCGCAGCGCCCGCAGAGCACGTCGCGGTTCACCGCCAGCTTGACCGTCTTGCCGTTGTACAGGTCCTCGAGCGACACCTTGAGCGGGTGCGTCAGGTCCTCGCCCTTCTGCGGGCCCGTGCGGCGCCGGTTGCCTCCAGGGCGGAAGAACTGGCTGAACAGGTCGCTCGCATCGCCCCCGCCCCCTCCGTTCTGTAGCCCCTCCTCTCCGTACTGTTACAGCACGCGTGTCAGTGTATATAGCCACAGCACATGAGGATATAGGAGGGAGCCCTTGCTCACCTGGTCGTAGAGCTCGCGCTTCTCCGGGTCCGAGAGCACCTCGTAGGCGACCGTGATGGTCTTGAAGAGCTCCGGGTCGCCGCCCTTGTCCGGGTGGTTCTTGAGCGCGAGCTTGCGGTAGGCCTTCTTGATCTCGGCCGCCGTGGCCGTCTTGGCCACGCCCAGCGCCTCGTAGAACTTGCTGTTGTCCACGGGCTTCTGCGGCGCCTGCGGCCCGTCGAACCCGCCGCCGAAGAAGCTCTCGAAGCCCCCGCCGAACATGCTGCCTGCCTGCCTAGCTCTGTGCTGTGTGTAGAGAGTGTGTGTGTAGTGGGGAGCGAGAGCTTGAAGCCTAGCGCTGCGCCTTGACGATCCGAGTGTGACGCCGCCTTCGCGAACGACCCTTAGTCCTTCTTCGCCAACAAAGCCAAAGCTTAGCGCTTATGGAGCAGGAAAAGGGGGGAAGCGCGGCCCGCCAGTGGGTGGGCGGAGGGGAGGCAGACATTGATTTATACAGAAATATTAAATATAAAAGTAACATTTAGATATACTATTGGTATTTGTGTGTAAATAATTAAAGAGAGAGAAGGTTTGTGGGGGTACCTACCCCCAGTCGGCCGGATTGTTCCGCGGCATACAAAACCCAATAGCCTTGACTCGAGCTTATTGGTTCCAGAACGTTCGGTTGGGCGACTGGCCGCGAGCCGCGATTTAGCGTAAAACGTAGGGGTTTAAGACCAAATCGCGGACGTTTACGCAATTCATGCTGACGGAAGGTGCTGTGGTGACGTACCGATGTTCCACTCAACACGCTGCTCGCGACTACCGCGACGTGGTATCATTCGAAGCAAGGCAAATTTTTGCGATGGCCGAGCATGACGACAACGATGCTCGACGCAGTGCTCAACTGCTTGACGTTCATTGCGAGTAGTACACACCGCTTTTTCAACGTGGTCAACTTCAGGCTTTGCTCTCGTCGGCAGCGGCGGCATAACGATCTGTACGGAAACTATATAGTAAGACACTAGCGCCTCGATCTCTAATCGAGACGCGCGCGTCGTGGGTCGTCGGCTATTGCTCTCTGCTGCTGCTGGAGCTGCTGCTGGCGGTACTGCTGCTGCTGCCGCCGTTTGGTCGCTCGAACGCCAAGAACGTCTGCTCAACGACCTCTTCCTCGACGGCTGGGATGGCGCTCGCGGCATGGAACTTGTCGGAAAAATATTTCTCGCTCACGGCCTTAGCCTTCTCGCGCTGCGCTGCCACAACGTCGGCCTCGACTCGGTGCAGACGGAGCAGCTCCAGCACGCACGGACGCAGGTCCCACGCACTGTACTTGGTGACGTGGTGCAGCGTCGGCGTCCACGCCTCTCGCTCGCCGGTCATGACCCGTGCCAGATACACTGCGGCCGCCACCACCATCGAAGGGCGGAACTTGAGCATGCGGTAGTAGAGCTGCGCATAGTCGCACAAATACTAAACTCGAGCAAACAGCATCATCAGCAATCACCAAGCAAAAACACCCTCGGCGAAGTGTGGAAATGGACGCACCATCACGAGCGATTTTTGCTTCTCTGATGCACAGCCTGCCAACGCGTAGCGCTGCACAAACCCGTAGCAGGTCGTGGACGCGACGCGGTACTCTAGTGCCTGTAATACCTTGGCCTCCATTTGAAGCATCTGCGCATCAAGCAGCAGAAGCGGGTTACACGAAGCAACAGGCTGCATCACCGGCAGTGACGACAAACCTCCTCAGCAGTGTACGTCTGGTCCGAGATGTAGACAAACTCCTCGACGTTGGGGCCGTAGACTTCCTCAAACTTGGCAGCTACCATCATGCACGCACAGCCCAGAAGCTGGAACTGTTTTCGGTTGATCTTGAATTTCCGGAGGCACCGGTCCACGAGGTTGACCTGTATGTTGGTCAAGTAGGGTAAGTCGCGGCTCTGTCGGACGGCTCAATGCACAAGCGAGCGTACCGCCTTGTGGAATGTCTGCGAGTCGAGCTCATACTCTTCGCCGACCTCGACAAGCCAGTCGATGAGGATCGTGCGCATCTTCTCGTTAATGTCTGTCTGCAGGGTACCGATGTAGTCCGGCGTCGGAAAGTACTTGGTCTCGTGCTGGCGGTGGTACACGTCGATCTCGCGCACAATCTTCGGACACTGGCCAGGCTTCCTGGCGTTCGGCGCGTCGATATCACGCACCGACGCCGCATACCGCTGTTCGGTAAATCCCGAGCCTGCAATGAGCCATGCAGTGAATATCGACAGCAATCCTCAAGCTAGAAAAATAAAATAAAACACACGATTACTCACCTGTGTGGTCAAACTTGAACTTATATGGGCGGGGCGCCCACGTGAACTGTTCCTCGGCGTCCGACGTCTCGGGCATGGGCTCATCCTCCATCACAACGTTCTCCTTGTCATCGCTCTGTCCACCCCACGCATAAGTCTCCAATTCGGAAAATCAAAAAACAAAGCCATCAATAAAAAGCAAAGCTTACCTGGGACTGGGACGACGTGTAGCGCTTCTTGAGCTCGATCCTCACGCTCTCGCGCTTGACGACCGCCGGCTCCTGCTTATCACCGCTGCGCGTGGTGACGTGGGCGCGCGAGCGCGAGCCGCGGCTGGCCGTAGGCTGGAAGCTCAGCAGGCTCTGCACTTTCTGGTGGCCGCCGTGTTCGCCCTCGGCCCTGCGCTTCTTGGGCAGCGCGTCGCCGGCCACGGGCGCCGCGTTCCCCGCCGCGCGCTTGCTTCGGCTGCTGGTTGAGGGCCGCAGTGGCTCCTTCTTGACGACATTTCGAGCCGAAGAGGCCGCCGTTGGAAGCGCCTCGAGCTTCTTGCTGCGGTTGCTGATGTCCTGCAGCGCCCCGCGCTTGCGCTTGCGCGTGTCGATGGCGGCCGTCGACGCGCTGGGGACCGCCGAGCGCCGGGAGGCCGCGGCCAGAGCCACGGAGGACGCGCGCTCCATCACTACACCTCACGCGTACTGTCTAGCCTTGGTAGCGGCTTTAGCCTTTTTGGATGGAACTGATGGAGGGGGAGGGAACGGGGGAGGGATGACCTGGAGGGAGATCTTGACTGGAGGAGGGGGAAAGAATGGGAGGGGCGATGTGCCGGCTGGCGCGCTGGTTTCAAAATTTGAATATTCGCATACTGAAAGCAAGAGGAAAGGTGGGGCGAACTAGATGGAGACCTGGAGCGGTTCAGATGCAACGTGTGGGCTGGGACTGTTTGAATTGATAACGAAGCGGTGCCGTAGGCAAACTTGATCTGGTGTTGTATCATCACCACCATCGTCGAGTTCATGCATGCGAGGCTCTACTTGACGCCTTTCTTCTGAAACCTGTCCTACAACGCAACTTCCGCTTTGCAATATGCACAAAAACGTAGCGCCTCTACTGTATCCGCGAATGTCCTCGTGCTTGCCAAGCGACGACGGGAACGGCGACAGAATGTCAATGTCGTCCTCGTCGTTGCCGCGGAAACCCTTGGCTGCGTTCTCCTCGTCGATCTCGTCCACCATGCCGTGCGTGGGGGAGTCGACCGAGTCGAGACGCTGGTTGCGCCGGCTCAGCGTCCGAGGAGACAGCAAACCGTGCGCCAGCTCGTACAGCTCGGCGTTTGTCAAGTGGCCCTCCACTGCCTCGCGGGTCATGAACGTGTCAATGGCGAGCCCGCCTGGCCCCCGACGCACCTTGCCAT
>JAASGX010000980.1:0-11136 GCA_023334415.1 Phytopythium chamaehyphon | reverse complement strand
CGCCGCCGCCGCCACCGCGAGAGCATGGCGCGCGGGCGCTCGCGGCTCAGCCAGTCGATGGCTCAGATGCGTCGCGAGCACGCGGCGCTGCTCTTAACCCAGCGCGCGCTGCTCTCAGCTCGCAGCAAGGCGCCAAACTCTCGAGACAAAAAATCGCTAGTCGCCGAGTTTGCGGCGGTTGCGGAGCAGCAGAACGCGCTGCTGGAGGAGCGCGAGGCGCTGGCGAGGCGCATGGAGCAGCTGGAGATCTTCGAGGCCGCGGTGCGGGTCGACGCGCCGGTTTTCCGGTCCCAAGACGACGATTTGAAGCAGCAAGGCGAGCAATTGATCAAGGACAAGGAGCTGCTGCTCGATGGAAGGCGAGGAAGACTGGTCTACTTCACACAAGAGGAGCCGCCGTTCTACTACGAGCCCGTGTCCGAGCAGACGTGCAGGAGCTGGATCCGAGACGCCTACCAGAGCGGCAAGCGCCACCACGCGAGGTTCGCAAGGCGCAAGTCCATCGTAGCAGGAGCTGACGCTCCAGGAGAGGCCTACTGCTTCGGCTGGCGCGTGCAGCGCTCGCTCGTGGACAGCCACCTGCACTTCCACTTCTCCAAGAGATTCCCGACGTGCGACCCCGAGGCGCTCGCCGAGAGACTCATGTGCCACGGCTGGGACGTGCTCAACGACCCCAACAAGTACGTCAAGCTGTACCGCACCGTGCTCATCGTCAAGGTGCTGCAGCGCGTCGACACGTTCAACAGCATCATCCTGCGTAACTCGCCCAGCCCGGACCGGTCGGTGCAGATCCGCACCGTCACCGTCATGTCCAGAGTCGACGATGTCGACGAGTTCGGCAGGCGAACGCTCACGATTGTCAACCTCGTGACGGACCCGCGAGAAGACCTGGCGCCGCCCGTGCTCCAGGAAGCCAACAAGAACAAGATCAAGTTCATACGCGACGCGTGCACGTACATCATGCTGACGGTCGGCTACGGGCACGAGGGCGCCGACGGAGACGCGATGAAAGCAGACGGGTCGCCAATCGAGCCGTATGTCGAAATGACGTACGGCGGACATGGCGACTGCCTCAACGAGCACCAAGCCCAGTACCTGTTCGTGGAGACTGGCCACGTGCTGTTCCGGTTCGAGCAAGTGCTGTGTCCGCGAAACCTCGTCACCAGCAGCTAAGGGGGGTAAATGTTGGACGGCATATTATATTCGATGTTGATATGTTGAGAGAGTAATGAAGAGCAAGGTGGTGCAAGCCGAAAATTCAAACTACAAGTCCTCTATCGGTTTGATCCGCTGGACGGGTTTCTTCACTCCCAGCGACATAGGCCGGTGGTGAGTACGGTTTCTTCGGCTTCGGCTTGACAATTTGAGGGGCAGCCGCTTGAGTTTTGCGTCGACACAGGCAGTGGACGCACATACAGCAAGCTAGGCAAGGAGCAAGCGTTCCCACCAAAATGCCCGCCAAAATTCCAGTCTGGTCGGCATTTTTGTCCTGAAGTTGACGAGTTGATGCGTGGCGAACGGCTGAGGGTGCTGGAGTGGTTGGGATTGGAGAACGAGAAACACATTTGCACGAAATGCTTTCCAGCTGACAGATCATTCCGTTGCCACAGCAGCATGGACGTCGTAAATTCTGCAACGGATGCTCGCTCCAGTACCCGCAAAATTGTCCTGGCTCATTCTCAAATGCCTCCGAGCAAACTTTGCTCCCCGGGCTATCGATGGAATTTCGGGCTGCGCATTGTTGGCAATGCGATCCGAAATCACCTGGCACAATTGTTTCAGCTGGTAGCTCTTCGAGTTGACGCGCACATGAGAAGCTGGCGAGCAGAACGACCGCAACGATCAAGCAGAGGGACAATTGGCGCATTAGTAGTCGAGTGGGGTGTGACGGGCGGGCTGTCGAATGAAAACTGGGTGAAAGGCAAATGGCCATGCATTTCCAAGACTTGAAGGTGATCATCCTATTTCTAGGCGAGGAAAACGACTCCGATCTATTTCTTATCAAGCGCGTTGACACGCAACGCACGTCGAAAGCTGACCACGCTGGGAGAAGGAGACCTATATGAACGTTGCGACTAGCAAGTGCTTTGCTGCAAGAGTCTTGACGCTATCTTGGTCGAAACCTTGTTCAGCGGATACCCTCGATCATGTTTTTTTTTCTTTCTAGTTCTCCGACTCTGTCTCTGGGCTGGCCTGGGAGAAGAAGACGTATATGAATGCCGCGACTAGCAGGTGCTTTGCTGCAAGAGTCTTGACGCTATCTTGGTCGAAACCTCGTCCAGCGGATACTCTCGATCCTGCTTTTTCTAGTTCTCCGGCTCTGGCTCTGGGCCGGCGTTGAGCACACGAGCGGCGTGCTTAGCCGCAAAGACACATCCGTGGCGCGTCGCTTCCTTGGCGAACGGAATGATCATGGTCGGGAACATGACGACGTCGTGCGGCATGTTCTCAAGCACGTCCAGCTCGACATTGTCGACTCCACTCTTCTTGGCCAGTTCGGTGTAGAGGATGCCCGAGTCGCAGAAACGCTCGAGCCGGCCGACCTGGATGAAGAGCGGCGGCAGGCCCGTGAGGTCACGGTTGATGGGCGAGGCCTTGCGCAGCGCCTCCGGGTCGTCTTTGATCGTCGATAGGTACGTGTCGAGCACGTTGTCGGCAAAGCCGTCGGTGAGGATGCAGTGCGGCGTGGTTGGATCAGCGTTGCGCACGCTCATGTCGACGTCGGGCGAGTAGAGCAGGCAGAGCAGCGGCAGGTCGGCGCTGCGGCCCTCATCGCGCAGGTTCATGCAGGTCGTGAGCGACATCTCGGCGCCGGCCGAGTCACCCGAGAGAATGATCTGGTGCGGCTTGACGCCCTCCGTCTTGAGCACGAACTCGTAGGTCAAGCGGCAGTCGTTGACGGCCGCCGGGTACTTGTGCTCGGGCGACTTGCGGTAGTTGGCGAGCAGCACGTCGACGGCCACGTTGTCGATCTTGTGTGTCTCCCGGAGCTCTTCAATGATGAGCGAGTGCGTGAGGTTGCCCAGCTCGAGCTCGCCCATCGGGTCCGAGATGCTGTAGCCGCTGCCGTGGTGGTGGATGACCACGAGCCGCTGGGATTTCTCCGAGCGGCGCTCGTCACGCAGCCAGTAGTGCTCGAGCCCGTGGGCCGTCACGGGCTCCACTCGGGTGCCGTGCTCCTTGCAGTTGGACTTCTTGAGCAGCTTGCCGACCATGGCGAACGGCGGGCGCATGAGCGCGGCGTTCTCGAACGCGATCGTCTCGCCGTAGCCGAGGAACATGAAGCGCATGGTCATGACCGTCACCTCGTACGTGAGGCTCCAGTCCTTGTGCAGCGGCTTGAACCCGCGAGCAATGAACGCCCCGAGCGTCTTGAGCACCGTGAGCTGCATCTTGAGCCCCACGAGCGGCGTCTCGGCCCACGAGCGCACCAGCGGGCGCGAGGCCGCCATGAAGACGGCGAAGACGAGCGCATAGAGCAAGGCCAAGATGCCCAGCACCAGGAAGAGCGAAAAGTTGTAGCCCATGACGAAGCCTGCGAGCAGCCACAGCGCGTTTTCGCTCATGGTCGAGCGGCTGGAGACGGAGGTCAGGGGCTCAGGAGGCCGAGGAATGCGCAGTGAGACCGAGAGGAGCAGCAGAGGACACGTACGAAGGTGACACGAATGCCATGTGGGACTCGCATGTCCATACAAAAACCGCGTGTAGAAGCCAGGAGCTACGTTCCGAACGGATTTTGGACCGTGTTCCTTGTGTTAACTCAGTGCTTTTGGTAAATTTGGTTTTGAGGCAATACAAATATCAAGTGAAGAGAATCAGCTACTGATGGATTTGGTTAGGCCTGTCTAGGCTCGGTCACCGAGGAAATCGTATGGACAGTGTTACTAACGTTGTTTCAGTTCTTTTGGTGGATTCGGTGTTGAGTGCATACAGAAATCAAGTGGTGAGTCACAGTTACTGATGCAACCGGTTAGATCTGTCAAGGCTCAGACACCGAGGTCACCGCGCAGAAAACATTCGCGATCCACGCATCAAATGCTGCGCTTTGCATCTCAATCCTTTTGCGATGAGACTTGAAAGCTCCAAGCAGTTGGAATGACCTGGTTGAGGCAAGCCAATACATGTATGAGCTGGTCACAAGCTGATTGGCATGGTCACGTCACTTCAACTTCAACTGGCTGGGCAATGGTGAGAGAGAGAGAGATCATTTACACTTAACTGGCTAGGCTAACCTCCTAGTTGATGCGGTCGTACTCGCCGGCCGATAGCTCAATGTGGGAGGCCTCGGCGGCGTCCATCTTGACGACCTTGGCCATGCAGAACGAGCACACGTGCACTCGGTGCCAGAAGAGCTTGTTGTCCATGCCCACGACGGCGACTTTGTGCGAGATCGTGCACGGCTTGCACACGTGCTCGCCGCACAGGTCGCACGCGTAGCCCGTGCGCAGGTGGCGCTTCCGAGTGCACACGATACACACCTTGCTACCCGCGTAGCCCGTGAGCGTTCCTCGGAAGCCGCTCATGCTCGAGTCCGAGCGCTCGATTCCAGGCTGCGCGTACTCGTTCTCGTATCCGTTTCCTTGACGGTTGTTGCGGAGTTCAATCTGTCGGCGATGCAGCGACCAGCGCAGCTTCTTCATCTGAGCAGCGTGGAAGTTGTTCATGACCGACTTGGACATGGCGGCGCCGATAATGGGCACGAACAGCGATCGAGCGCGTCCCTGAGGCACGGGGAACACGCCGCGCCCCCAAATGCTGACCAAGTTGTCGTCCAGTTGGCGCCAGAACGCGATACCCGCGACCTGGCCACGAGAAAACTGCGGCAAACACGGAGTCGCGCTGGGAAAGTCAATGGAATGCAGCAGCTGGAAAGTGACCTCCTCTCCATTTGTCAGCGTTGTGACGCCCGTCGCCTCGAGGTAGACGTAGTCGTAGCTCTTGACAATCAGGTTGAACACAGGAGGGTTCTCGTTCACGCGCCAGCGGATCGACATGGTACGGAACGGCTCGTCGTGCGTGGCGTTCTCCAGAACGGAAAACACGTTGCAGTCCTCGATCTTGTCGTCAACGTACGCCGACTTGATGCGCATCGTGATAGTAGTGGGGTTTAAGATGCCGTAGACCGCGTCTTCCTTGGTGCCGTTGGTCACACCAATCGACCGATAGTCCGCCACATCGAGCGACGTGATGTCCTCGCTCTGAGTACTGCTGGTGCTCATTGTCGTGTCCGACTCGCGGCGAAAGCGCTTCCTCGTACCAAATCCGCGCAGTCCATACTTCTCGGGGCGGCGTACGAACGTGTCGCACTGGTGGTCGCGGCGAAGGAACTTCCAGTCTCGCTCGTTGAGCCGTCCTCCTTGGTCAAACGTGAACTCCTCGTACTCCTCGATGCTGAGCTCGATGAGGTCGGTCGCAAGTTGCTTGAGCTGCTTCTTCTCGCCATCGGAGAGAGCGAACGGCGCAAACGGGCTCGTCCACTTATCCTTGCTCAACTCGTTGCGCAGGTCTCGGAACTCCATCGCTCTGGTGGCTGGGCGATCCCGCGATTTGTGAAACAGACACTTGGGTCCTCCTTCGCACCTCCGGTCGAATCCGCGAATGGTGAAGGCTCTCATCGGGATAATCGAGGGGCTCCGTAGAGCAGACTCACCAGAGCCAGGTTGGATCGGCGCATCTTGGGGCAAAGCAGAGCGTCACGACACCTGGTGGAAACGCTGTCCTCTACACATGTGCCCTGTACGGTTTGCAGCAGTGCAAGCACCGTCCATCGATGCTATCTCTCGCGATTTGCAGTGCTACCCGATTAGCGAATTGCACTTTATCCCAATGCTGGAAGCATGAAGCATGAAGTTTTCAGGACGGCACCAGGCTTGGAGGTGGCGATCTGGCGTTGAGTCTTCAGCATTTCGGGTCGTCATTGTGTAGAATGGCGGCCGAGAGTCAACGTTCAAGGCTTGTTAGCAGCAGTCGCAGATAGTAGCTCAGTGCCGCCTTGACAACGCTCGATTGCTGTAAAGTCAAAGACGGGGAGCCTCAAGACTCCATCAGCGCACCAGCTCGTTACTGCACTTGGGGAAAGGCTTTTTCAGCAGCGTTGCGTGCTTGGATAGGCACCACCACCAGTCTCCCGCTCTCACGAACGCTTTCAAGCCGGCCAACGATTTCCATCTTTCATGCTTTCAGACCCAAGCTTTATGATCTGCTCGAAAACATTTTTGAGTCGCGTTGGTGACCAGCATCCCAGCTTTCCCAGCTTTCATGACTGGCAGACAACGTTTTCCATCGTGCCAACTCTGATGTGATCGTTTGCACTCCCATCCTGATCGCGATCCTGCCCCTCAAGTACATCTGGTTCGCACTCGACAAAAGCGTCAAGGTGTCAACTCGGTTTGGAATCTACAGGATACTTTTCACGCATTCGTGGAGCACCATAGGGCATTACACCATCAAGATGTTGCGCTTCCTCGCTGCTACATTGCTCAACGTCCGTCTCCCATCCTTCCTGTCGTTCTTCGAGACCTCCATGCATCCAAAACCGCACTGCCTTAGTGCTCGGCCTCGGGCTCGGTCTCGAGCACAGGAGCGACCTGCTTTGCGGCAAAGATGCACGCGTGGCGGATCGCCTCTTTGGCGTACGGCAACACGTCCGTGGGGAACATGGCGGCGTCGTGCGGCATGCCTTCGAGCACGTCGAGCTCCCAGTTGGTCACGCCCTGCTTGTCCACGATTGCCTTGAAACGCATGCCCTGCTCATAAAAGCGCTCGATGGCTCCGTACTGCACGAACATGGGTGGCAGGCCTGTGAGGTCCCAGTTGACGGGCGACGCCTGCTTGCGAGCCTCGCCCTCGAGGCCAGCGAGGTACGCGTTGTGCACCGAGTCGACGAACTGCGCCGCCAACACGCAGTCGGGGGTCTTTTCGTCGCCTCCCTTCTCGTCAAAGTCGACCACCGGCGAGTAGAGCAGACACGTGAGCGGCAGGTCGGCGCTGCGGCCTTCGTCGCGAAGCTTCTTGCAGATGGCGAGCGAGAACCAGGCTCCGGCCGAGTCGCCGCTGAGAATCACGTGGTCGGGCGTGACGCTCTCCTTGGCCAGCACGTGCTCGTACATGGCGAAGACGTCGTCGAACGGCGTCGGGAACGGGTGCTCGGGGGCCTTGCGGTAGTTGGCGAGCAGAACGTCGACCGCGACCTTGTCGAGCGCGTACTTGTCCCGCAGGGCCTCGCGCAGCAGCGTGTGCGTCTGGTTGGCGAGCTCGACGTCCTGCAGCGGGTGGGACATGGCGAAGCCCCCGCCGTGGTAGTGGATGACCACGACGCGGCGCGACGTCGGCGTGGCGCTGTCGTCGCGCAGCCACATGTGGTCAAGGTTGTTGGCGTCCAGCGGCTCTGGGCGAGTACCGTGAGTGCGGCAGTTGCTCTTGATGACCATCTTGCCGTGCATGGCGAACGGAGCGCGCATGAGCGCGGCGTTCTCGTGCGCAATGACGTCTCCGTACTGGTCGAACATGAAGCGCATGAGCTTGGCGCCGACCTCGAACGAGAGCGTCCAGTTGGCGTGCAGCGGCTTGCCGAGGCGAGCGACGAAGGCACAAAGCGTGGAGAGCACGCAGCCCTGCAGACGCAGCGAGACGAGCGGGATGTCGGCCAGCGAGCGCACCAGCGGCCGAGCTGCGAGGCAGAAGACGCCGAAGACCAGCGCGTAGACGACGCCGATGGCGATGAGAACGATCGCAACGCTGAAGTTCATGCCGATAACGAAGCCAAGCAGCGCCCAGGCCAACTTCTCGCTAGTGCTCGACGCCATGGCCAAGCTGTTGGGCTACGAAAGCTGCTGAGCAATGGAGAAGTGAGGTGGTCGATGATTCAGATGGATGCGTGTCAAGCAGCCGTTGGCTTACAAAACCCAAGATAAAGAAACTGCCGCCAGCCACCAACAGCTCATCAAGACACATGGTCAGCCACAGAACGGGGGCTACGCGCACAGAAACTAGTCAGACGTGGCACGTGGGTCTGAACTACCAGATGGGCATCGCAACCTGCCTTTGCTTCAACCAGGTCCAGCTGCTGGCTCGTGTCATGGACCATGACTCATGGTCTCACTTTCGAGCTCCGCTGACTGAGAAGGGCCCTCACGTGCATCGATAGCAAGCAAAATGCAGCAGCAATTGACTGGGAAGTGATGGCTACCAGTCGAGCAACCAGCGAGTACAGTGTACCGCAGCATTCTGTTGTGTGTGCGCCATAATGGACGGCTGGTGAGGTCTTTGGGGCGCTGGTCTGGCACGCTGGTCGACTTGTCGTGGACGCGATGCGTTTCTCTGGGCTCGTGCTGCAGCAGCATCCTTCTTGGTGGCGACAGTGGTCTCGCTGAGAGCTGAGAGCATACAAACCTCAAGACGATCGCCGGGGAGGCACGGGGGGATCGAGCCTGAAGGTTGACGTCCCACAGTGCGTGGCGGCGCTAAGGCAAGCGCTGCACACGGCCGGACGCGACCAGATCGGTAGGACCAAACACCGTCAGGTCATGGCGTCAGGTCAACCACCAAGTCGACTCAACACCGTCGGCGCCTCAGGTCACGGCCGACCCACGTTGTCAAGCATGGAGCAATGAACCACCAGGATAAAGCTCCAATGCCCCAATGCTCCAATGCAATCGCAGTTGGCTGCTGGTCTTGATGCAACACGTAGAGCCATCGATTCACGCTTATAAAAACACTATCACGAAGTCCTTCGCTACTATGGGAAGCGGTCGTAGACGCCCGCCTGGATCTCCCCGCGGATGGTCTCGGCCGGGTCCGACTTGATCACTCGCGCCATGCAGAACGGGCACACGCGCACCTTGTGCCAGCGCATCTTGTCGTCGAGCCCCACGACCGCCACCTTGTGCGTCACGCGGCACGAGCCGCACACATACTCGCCGCACAGGTCGCAGTGGTCTCCGCGCTGGATGCGGCGGTGCTTGCCACACACGTTGCAGTGCTTGGCGCCGCCCACGCGATGGTCGCCGCCGTTCGCCATGCTCATTGTCGACGTCTGCCGCTGTAGCGAGGCCGACATGCTGTTGGTGCTGGATGACGAGCCGATCGAGAACGCTCGAGTGTCGCGGCGGCGGCGGCTCTCGATGGCCCACCGCAGCTTCTTCATGTGGGCAGCGTACACGACGCTCGTGACGGTCTTGGCTTGGGACATGGCGATGACAGGCGCGAAGATCGTGCGAGCGCGCTCGAACGGCACGGCGAAGACGCCGCGGGCGTGCACCTCGACGACGTTGTCGCTCTTCTGGCGCCAGAAGGCGAAGGCGGCGACCTGGCCCCGCGAGTAGGTCGAGAGCGCCGGCATGGCCTCGGCGAAGGCGATCGAGTGCAGCAGGTGGAAGCCGACCCGCTCGCCCGTGCTCAGCCGCACGAAGCCGAGCGCCTCGAGGTAGATGTGGTCGTAGCTCTTGAGCAGCATGCGCAGCACGGGCGGGTTCTCGGTCACGCGCCAGCGGATCGTGAGCGACGAGAACGGGTCGTCGGGCGACACGTTGTCGATGATAGCCACCACGTTGCAGTCCTCGATGCCGTCGTCCACGTACACGGACTTGAGCCGCATGGTCTCAGTCGTGGGTGCCATGGCGCCGTACACGGCGTCCTCCATGGAGCCGTCTCGGGCGCCAATGGTTCGCACATCGACCACGTCCATGGACGTGAGCTCGTCCTGGGAGGCCCCGCTGGCGCTGCTGGTCTCGGACACGCGGCGGATGCGCTTGGTGGGGCCGAAGCCACGCAGCGAGTAGTTGTCGCGGCGGCGGATGTAGGTGTCGCACTGCTGGTCTCGGCGCAGGAACTTCCAATTGTTTTCCGGGAGCACCTCCTTCCAGTCGAACAGGTACTCCTCGTAGTCCTCGAGGTTGACCTGCACCATGTCGTGGGCGAGCTGCCGCAGCTGCTTCTTCTCGTGCGGAGAGAGCTGCAGCAGCGGGTACGGGCTCTTCCACGGCTGCTTGTGAGCACTGCTCTTGAAGTCTTTGAACTCCATGACCGGGTCAATGTGAGAGGTGTTGCTGCTGGTGCGTGGCTGGTTGGCAGGCGGCGAAAGCGCAAGTGACCGCTGCACGAAAGCGGAGACGAGCAAAGTGCCAGTCCGACGCCTGGACTCGACTGGATTGCGGTCTTGCGAGCTTACGGTACCAGTAACACTTACCAACAACAATGGCAGACAGGCAAGTCAGGCAGGCAGGCAGCAACGTTGGTCGCCTCGGCATAGACACTCGCAACTTCACTTTGGCGTCGCCCCGTTGCGATCGCTCGCGGCTCCCAGTCTCTCGCGCCGAAAGACAGAAACGAGCCTCGAGTTGGTGTTGTCGCCCGAGACCAGCCCCCGAGATGCTGAGACTTTCAACGACTGGAGAGAGCGTCAGCCCCGCATCCAGTGTGTTGTCTAAGGTTCGTGACGTATCAACATGACACTCGACGCAATGTTCGGTGCGTTACTGATGCTGGTCATGGCACAACGGCCTTTACGGCTCTCATGACGGCGCTCGGACTCTCTTTTGGCGGAGGAGGATCGTGCAGGAAGCACGACGGTCGACATCTTGGTGTCATTGCACCGTGCGTGCACGCCACCTACACATTGATTTTCGCGTTGGCATTGTCAGCCGCTGGGCAATTCATGTGCAAGGGCAGCGTCCGATCGCCACGTTTCTGGGATTGGCGATGGAATACCCGAGGGGAGATTGGCCCAAGGTGATCAAAGCCTTGGCCTCCCTATGCCGAGCCTGCGCGAGGACTCGCCTCATGATGGCGATGCTTTGCTGCTGAAAAACTCAGCCCAGCGGCTAGCGGATGGTCCATTTTCCGTCCGGAGTCGACAGGCGAAGAGCCAAGTGAGTGGGTCAAATCCTTGGCGCTGCGTCAGGCCGGTCTTGACACCGAGGCGATGGACAGGCGCGGCGAAGGCCAGAGAGCTCAGGTAAAGCACCGCACCGCATCCGAGAAGCGATCTGCCGTTGACTCACAGCTTTCCGTTCCGTGAATCCTTCGAGAGAAGACAAGAGGACGGTATGGTGGCACGCCCACGCTGCAGATCGCCTCTCCGAATCGTCAAAGAAGGATCACTAATCTAGTGCGGTGCTTGCCATGATCCGCCGTGAT
>JAASGX010000979.1:0-11137 GCA_023334415.1 Phytopythium chamaehyphon | reverse complement strand
GCCGAGGACACGGACTACGTGATCGCCATCAAACCCGAAACCGACTGCGACGTGTACAACACCAGCGCCTCCAACCCGCTGTGCGCCACTTTCACGCTGAACACGGGCGAGTATCCGTTCGGCTCCATTGCTGCAGTGCAGTGATTTTGACTTGTGGAACTTTTTGACGTTGAATCTTTTGCGGTTCAACAGCATTCAATGGAGTCTACAGCTGGATGTAAATCTTTCCTTCGAAATGCACGTGTTAGCAGTGTATTGTACGTGTCTCTCTATTGTCGAGCTATTGTACTTTTACTGGAACGTCAGGCGATAGAGCCCGTTGTCGTTCCCGGTCGCAACATGGCCGCCAAACACATACATCGCACCATTGAACACGGCAACTCGGTGCCATTCTCGAGGCGTTGGAGATGGGTCGCACTTGGCTGCTCGCCACACAGGCACCGCTCCATCTGCAGAATGGCTGTCAGCATTCGCCAAAGTACAGTAGATGTAAAATGCAACATACCTAGCTCGAGGATGGTAGCGTCACCCTTCAGGCATCCTGTGTTGCCACCGTAAATGATCATCTTCGAGCCAATCACAGCAGCAGAGTGTGTGTAACGCGGGGCTGGTGGTTTGCCGCAGGTCTCCACTTTTTGCCATACACATTCAATATTGTCTTGGGTAATGTGATCTGCAGCGTCAGGACATATTGTGAGCTAGTGAGCACCAAATGACCCATAGATAACACTTGTCCATACCGATCTCGAACGAATGCAGCGACCCGCGGCGAAGCTTGCCATCGTAGCCACCAAATATGAACATTTTGTCATTATGCACGCAGACCGAGTGCGTCGACGCCGGCCCGGGAATTTCTCCACGTGGGTTTAGTTCCACCCATGTTGGCATTGATAAATCTGCTCTCACAACAACGGTGCTGATGTTAGCGATCTACCATTAACAAACTGCAGCATCTTCTTCAAAACATACCGAGGCGAAGTGCAAACGTATCGCTCAAACGATGCGGATGTCCGTAGCCGCCATAAAGCACAGCAATTTTACCGATTACCGCGACAGAGTACCAATATCGAGTGGACGGTGGGCGGCCAGACACACCAATTTTCTCCCATCGCCATTCTTTTGATGCTGCGAAATCAGACAACAGCCGATCATTAGATATTGTAACGCATCGAAGAACCAGACAGTGGTCACATCCGAGCATACCTAGATTCACAGCGTAGACTTCCGACAGGAACTTCCCATCGCTTGTGCCACCAATAATATACAGCGTGTGATTCACAACAAACACTTGCAAGAGGCTTCCAGTCGGTGGGGGAGTTCCATGGATAGTAGGCCGAGTCCATCGTGGTGGCGATGCAGTGTCGGCGAGGTCGATGTAGTGGAGGTCATTGGATCGAAGCTTGCCGACGATTCCGCCGACAACAAACATGTGACTACCGTATACTGTGCACCCACAATCATATCGTTGCTCGGGTCGAGTCCCGGAGATCTCAACTTCTTCCCAGCGCATCAGCACCGCAGGCTCCTCAGTCGACCTGCGCTTCCGCTTTCCACCAATATTAGCGTTTGCGGAGTTGCTTCGAACGACGACTTTTCTTGAAGTAGCAGGTCCTGCCGAGGTCGAACGAGGGCGTGCGCCAACAACTTTCCGCTGCGAAGACCGCGACGACCTCGTCGGCGTTGTGCTCGACCAGCTGGGCCCGTTCATATGCCGCGGGATTTGCCGCAGCGGCGGGCGCTGGGACTCGCTGTCCGACGCCACCAGGTCCGCGAGGTCGATCATGTCACTGAAGTCGCTCAGAGCTTCCAGGTGCAGGTCAGTCGGCTCGGGCGTCGCTCCAACACCAATTACAGCTCCCGTATCCATCCCCATGGAGACCGCGTTGACAAATGGGTCCTGGAACACGCTTCCGTATCCGATCATAACATTCTGCTGGGCGTCCATCGCGGTCATCCCCGAGCTCAAGGCCGCCTGGAGTCCCGGCGTGGGCTCCCTGCCCTGCGTCGAGAAGATCTGGCGCGCCTGGCACAGCGGGCAGCCGCCGACCGTGGCGAACGCCTGCTGGATGCAGTGCAGGCACAGCGCGTGGCCGCAGTCCTGGCGCACTGGCAGCTGGCTGGCTCTCAGGCAGATCGGGCACGCGAACTGGGCCGTGAGCTGCGGCTGCGGCTGGAGCGGGAGCATGGGTCCTGGCTGCGCCATCCACGCGCTCGAGGGCGCCATCGCCTGGGCGAAAGTACCGTCGCCGCCATCTCCAGCGGCGCCAACTACAGCGAGCGAATCTTCGCCTGGCCGCGCCTTGCGCCTCGCCCGCTGGCCCTGCGCGCCGTCGAGCGCCCAGCTCAGCATCTCACGGTACTCGCGCGGCTGCTGCGCGCTCTCGGAGGCCCGGCCGCGGCCTGCGGAGCCCGCCCGAGGGCCCGGGGGAAGTCGCGAAGTCCGCGGCTTCTTCGCGCCTCTCGCCACTGGCGGGGAAGAGTGGTACTGCATGTGCCCCGAATAGAGCGCCAAACACGCCGTTTTCCGAGGTTCGAACACGGCGTTTGCGGCAAGATTCGGAAGCGCGTGATTGGCGGAAAAGGCGCGGACTATGCGCCTTGGGCTAGATTTGAAGATACGAAAAAGCTGAGCGCACTGGATACCTTGCTGTCGTACCTACGCAAAGAGACGAAGCTGGTCAAGCAATGCGCAACCAGTGGGCCGCACAAGCACCAAATGAGACTGGAGGGCTGACGCTCGTCACGACCTGAGAGTCTTTCACGATCCAGAGGCGAATGGAATGCTTTGCTTGGTGGCGTTCGAGGTGTGACCGGATGCGATTGGAGTTTGCACATGTGACATGGCAACATGTCTGTCAATTGAATGATGGATGCAAGGGCTGCTTGTGCTCAGAGCCAAAGAAATGATGACGTACAAACTCGTAGCAGCCCTGCGACGACTGATAATACACGGGGCTAACAACATGCTGGATTGACACGATGAACAGGATGGACAACAACAGCACATACTTACCAACAACGAACACTTCAGACAAAGTCGTCGTCTTCCTCGTTGATGGTGAGCGCGTTCTCGGGGCCGTTGGGGTCTTCGCACGTGATCGGACTGTCGACGTCGTCGTCCGGGAGGTGGTAAAGGCATTTGCTGATGAGGAAATCTTGGCGGAGCTTCTGGGCGCGCACATCGTCAGGCACATCGTCCACGCCGATCTCGCACAAGTACTTGAACAGGAACATGGCGCTGATGAAAGCTGTAAACATCCACACGCGGTTGGCGTTGGGCAGGTCGTTGAAGAAGTCGCCCGTGAAGATCACAACGGCCGAGTTCGTGCACACCGAAATGGCCGCAAACGCTTGCAGCACTTGGTACCAATAGCCCATGTTGCGCACGTTCCTCGGACGGGGACGACGCGACTCGTACAGCAGACGATACGCGTCGAGACGGATCTCAAAGTAGTTGTTGACATACGATAGCAGCGGCGCGAACGGGAAGGCAACGACAAACATGGTCGTAAACCCAAACTGAATGACCATCTCGGCGTAGTCGTCGAACGTGCCGCTCCAGTCGTACGTTGCCATGAACAACTCCTTTTCCGCAGCCGACTTGAGCTGGTCATCGAAGCGTCCAAGGAGGCGGTACTTCGACAGATAGACAAAGAATCTCGGGATCGCCACTTCCGTCATGTTGCCCACGAACAGCCGAGAGCAGAAAACGATCGCAAGCATATACTCGAGCTCGTGCATGCAGCTGATGGTGCAGCCTTCAAAGCCCTCCTTGAGGAAGGCCACGTAGAACAGACCAGCATAATTGTTGACGAATTGGAAGATCACAGTCTTGACGATAAGGCTGTTTTCGTATTCGACGTCCGTGCGGTGATTCTCCTGGTCAACGAGCAAGTTGGAAACCGAGTTGTAGATCTTGGTCATGATGGAGATCTGCACAACGTTAGCAAAAGCAGCGACCATCGAGCCGAGTGGGATGTTATCCACAGTCAGCGCCTGGGAGTCATGGCCCTTGGTCAGGTCGTACTGGAGCATGAAAATCGACGACACGAGCGCGAACACCACGAGGATGAGGAACGAGATGACCACCCAGCTGTACGCGACGCGCTTGAGCTTTTCGCGAGGGCTAAAGAACCGCGTCGCCTTCCCGTTGATGGGGGACGGAATCTTTTCGCCATGGAACTGCGGACGGAGGTTGGCAACCTGCGCATAGTTGGCCGTTCCCCAGCGCATGGTCTCGCGCGAGTTGAGGCGCTTCCAGTTCTCGAGGTAGATGGTCATCCAGATCATCATGAAGGCCCCGAAGACCGGGGAGATGTAGGCGAATACGGTCTTGTAGTCGTCCTGCGGGATGACGTAGCTGAGCGTGCCTGTGATGATGCCGACGACGGTCGGGTAGAGCAGCCACTTGGTGTAGTGTCCAAGGAAGAGGAAGTAGAGCGCGACCTTGACGCCGAAGTACTTGCAGACGCGGTCAAAGGGCTGGCTCATGGGTCCGGTGCCCCACGTGATCCAGCGCTCCTTGAGGTCCATCTTCTCGTCCTCCTCGTGCAGCGGGTAGCTCTCGATCATGATGCCCTCGTAGATGAGCCGGTCGAGGTCGACGCCCGCGCCCGTCTGGTGGTTGGTGATGATGTGCTCGATGAGCGCGATGCGCTCCGTGCTGGCGAAGATCGAGTCGTTGGCGCCCTTGCGCAGGTAGTACTGCTGGATATCCGGTGCCTGGTAGTACGGCGCGTAGATGTAGTCGAAGGGCGAGTACCGGTAGAGCTGCTTGACGTCTCGGATCGGGAACGGCGCGATGCCGCAGCCCGGGATGCCGTTGAAGGACGCCAGCCGCAGCTCGTCCGGGTCCAGCTGCAGGTGCATCTTGAGGAACTCGGCCTCGCGCCGCATGAGCTCCTCGGGCGCGCGGATCTTGCAGAACACGAGCTCGCGCCCGACCGAGAAGAAGAGCCGCGTGCGCAGCCCCGCGCCGAGCAGCTTGCTCACGATCGTGTCGCGCCTGTCGCCGGCCTCGCGCGTCTCCTTCGGAGGGTTCGGGAACACGACCACGTAGTCCCAGCGGCCCGAGGAGCCGTCCACGGTACTCGCCATCGACCCGTAGTCGCGCGAGAGCGGTATGTGAGCGCTCGCGCTGACAGGAGCCGAGGAGATGGCCGCCTGCACGTCCGCCATGCTGAGAGCTCTGCTGGAAGCGCGTTAGTCGAATGGAGATCCAGGTGGATGCAGGATTTTCGGGAAACTCAGGTGCATGGCGGAGGTTGCGCGAAGGTGAGCCATACTTCTGAGTTGGCGATTGTGGCTTGAAGCGCAATGAGGACGGACATGAATGAAGTGGGCTGCGTGGGCTTGGGTGAGGTGGGAAGGAGGGAAGTAGCCAGCTTTACCTTGACGTTGATGATGGCGGCGAATGCGCAAGTCACGCCACGTGTGGAAAGCAGAAGTGAAGGAAAGCAGGTTTGAGCGATGCGAAAGCTTTGCTACCGCGGTTTGCTTGTGCATCGATCAAAATCTCCGACTTGCTTTGGAATCATTTGCATTCACGTGTTGCATTCACCAACGACTCGTCGGGTTCAACGGCTCCAGCGAAAGCTCCGGCGGAAACGCCGTGTTGCAAACGTAATGTGACGCGCTGATGAAGCGACACACGTGCCATCCTCCAATGTGAGGATGCCACCGCCCCTGCGACGAGCGCAGGAGGAGATTTGGCTGAAGGCTGCTCGCCCACATCGCGGACCATGATCGTTGAAGCTATGGTGGCTGGTTGCGTCTTGCAGGCCTCCAGTTCGGCGAACATGCTGCGTTCGAGGTGACGCCGCATTGTCGATGGCAATGTAGCCGATCATTCGCCTGCTGCCGACGCCTAAGACAGCAGGACGAAGAGATCCAGCAACGCCAGCCGAGCCACCGTGGGTTCTTGCGCCAGACAGCAAATCCGCATACCGCAGCCGAATTCACTTGCCAAAGCGACAACTGGTGTCTACTCCACTTCTTGTAGCCATTACCTCTGTGAGCCACCATAATCGATAGCTGAGCCGTGCGCCTTCTGCGGTCGCTGCTGCTGACAGCCTGTTGCCGGGATTTCGTCGCCTCCGAGGGTTGCTGTACTCATCATTGCGAAGTGCTTCATTCGCCACCATCCATCTGCCTCTGCTGCGGCAGGCGGTGGCGAACGTGTTACCAAATACCGGCCGGCGAGAAATCGGCCTCTCCCGACCATCCACCGAGCGATATGCCGCGTATAGCCGCACCAAAGATACTTTTCGCGTGCTCGCTGTGGAATGTCCACTGGTGCTCGTGCTGAAGTTGGTGATCCTTGGCAAGGATTCCTTGCTCCGGAAGGCCCTGGACGCAATGGAAAGAGGTGGCGGCTCCTGTGAACTAACATCAAAGGCTCATGACCAGGGCCGCTGGCGATGCAAGACGCACGACGGCTCGCAGCTCGTCGGTCGCATTCAGGCCAGCCAGTGCCACTCTATAGTAAAGTGCCGTACCACAGCGATCCGAGAAAGACGCACACTTGAGCGTATCCAATCGTTTCACGGCGCCATATGCCAACATTGATCGCTGGCAGAGGAGGTCGTTAGCGACCGGAAGGGTTCAGATTCGGGAGCGCTCGCGCAGGTGGTTTGAACTGACTGTGAGCGCGTTTCGCCAATGAGCTGGCAGCCTGCTGCCTGCTCATGCAGGAATCCTCAGCAAGTCCAGAAATCCCTTTGGGTCACCGTGGGTTCACCGTGAGCGAACGTTCCAACTTCAGATTCGGTCGGCCGTCGCAGCATCCTCCACCACCACAGATAGCCGAGCGGGGCTGAAGCAGGGTGACTTGGGCGATATATGCCATATTGACTGGCCGAAACGCAGCGAGCGAGCGCCACTTGATGCCTCAGAGTTCCAGTCGCCGCATGTTGGCCAGGGCCCGGTCTTTCCGCCCCAGTTGGCGCTTGGATTGCCAGCAGGAATTCGCCCATGAGCACAGTGAGGTTGCGGCGGTGGGCGGCGATGACAAGACGCCGATCACAGGCCGATGATTGGCTGCCGGAAGCTTGCAACGCTTCGTCAAGGAATAGGCGTGCCAGCGGCGCCAATACTGTTTCAACTAATATTTCACCATACATGATGAATTCAATGAATCAAATGACTATAGTTAATATGTTTAGAGATACCTTCATATTTGAATTTTGACAGACGGACGCGAATGCTGAGACGGCGGAGGCCGAATCCCGCATGTCCCGCGCGGGCATAGTGAGCGCCATATGAAAAATAAAACTGCACCGTGCTTTCCGACCGTACCGTACTGAACAGCTACGAGCGTCCGTTTTCTGTCCAATAATACTGTAAGCGCTGGGGGGAAAGCAGCGGCACCCACGTCCAGCAAGACCCAAGCCGCAAAGCCCAAAGCCGATGGCACTTTGGAATTCTCGGCGTGGAGGCCTAGTCGAGCATGGCGGCGGCGATCCTGCACCGGATACGGCGCTCGCAGACATCGGAGGAGCTGACGTGCCTGGCGACGAGCGCGGTGGCCGCGAAGGCTCCGTCGTCGACTCGCTCGACGTTGACGACGGCCACGTCGCTGTCGGACGCGCTGGAGGACTGGATGTACTGGCAGCGGGACGCGAGCGACGCGACGTGCTGGACCAAGGTCTACGGCGTGCTCGAGGGCGAGTTCCTGTGGCTCTTCAAAGGCCACAAGAGCCCCAAGACGCTCTTCATGCAGCTCGCCGTGGCGAGCGTCGAGGAGTCCGGCGAGCGCCAGCTGCGCATCGTCGACCCCAACGGACTCGACATGGACATCTGGCTGCTGGACGCCGAGAGCTTCGCGGCCTGGCGCGCGCGCCTGCAGGACGCCGCCGTGCTCACCACCGAGTACTTCCGCGCCACCGAGCTCGAGGCCAGCAAGCTCCCGAGGAGCAACGCCTACCGAGGAAGCCTCGTCACCTACCGCCGCATCAACAAGCGCGCGCGATGCAAGGCTGCTATTGAGTGGATCGCCGCCAAGTGGAAGATGACGGCGCTCAAGCACAAGCAGCAGCTGCTGCTGCCGCCCCCGCCAGCCACGCTTTAAATGGGGCCGGCTACATCATCCTAGTGCCGTCTTGTAGAGTACACGCACACGTCCTATTTAACAATCGAAGAATGCATGGTTGGCAGTGATCCGCTCTCAACATTACACACCAGCCAAGGCGCTGGCAATCAATCAGCTGGCCTTGACTCGCTGTCATTACGCAGCCGTCAAGCTGCTTGACTGAAGCGTTTGCTTGCTTTTTCAAGCACGAGGATGACGAAAGCAGCGGCTTGAAGTGGCCAGAGGACAGAGCAGAAAGCCGCGCTTTGGATCATTCAGCAACCCACTGGCCGCCAGTGCGCATTGGGGTCGTGCGCGATCCTTGCTGTGGCCATTGCCAACTGATATGTCGAGGTGGTAGGCTCATGAGCATGTTCATGAGCGCGGTGTACCCATCGGCGCCAGGAGGAGACAAAATTCAGTTTTGTGGCTGGATACTGGAATCAAGTGAGTGGCGAGTACCGTAGCCACTGACGAAAAAGTGTCCGGAAATATCCTCTGACCGGTTTCGCCCCGTCGCGTGCACCTCCACGTGGACGCCCTCGAGAATCATTATGCATGTATGAAGGTTCAATAAAACAGTAGTTGACAACGCATACAAGAAATGATATTACGAATATGTCGGGGTATGCGATGCCAGAGGTGTACCCTGGTTACAGTTGCCGCCAAAGACAAGGCGCGGATAGTGACATCTTAGCGCCTCTCTGTACGTCTGATACAGTCCCATATCACATCGAATCCTGCAGATTGCTTACAAAACCCAACATTGAATCCGCACCCTCACCTGCTAAGCGACTCTATCACCCGACCAGGCAGTGACAGCAGCCGCCTTTCCTCACATTCCGACGACCGCCATAGAGCGCGATCCAAGCGCATCGAGCAGCTCCAAGCCGCCGGTGGTGTCCATGGCGATGGCATGAGCGGCGCTTACTTCTCAATAAGTCGCCCACCGCCACACCCGCGGTACTACGCTAGAGCTCTCTCCTATAAAGGCTCGAAGCCCTCACGGCCATGAGCTTCTCGCTGCGCTACGGCAACTTCAGCTTCCTGTCGAGCAACTCGACGGCGTCGCTCGGCTCGAGCAGCTCGAGCAGCTCGCTGGCGTCGCTCTCGGCCTCGTTCAACGGCTCGGAGCCCTCGTCACCGGACGACTCGCTAGTCGCCGCCCAGGGCTGGATGTACTGGAAGCGCGAGGCCGGCTGCTGGCTCAAGGTCTTCGCCGTGCTGCGCAACGAGCTGCTGTGGCTCGCGCGCAGCGACTCGCGGGCCGCCAGGCGCGCGCCTTTGCTTCAAATCGCGGTCGCTCGCGTCGAGCGCTCGGATCTCGGCGGCGTTCGCGCCCTGGGCCCCAGCGGGGAGGAGATGGAGCTCTTCCCGTACGACAAGGTGGCGACGGAGCTGTGGGTGGACGCGCTGCGGGAGGCCGCGCAGCTCACGCTGAGCTTCGAGCGCGCGGTGGCCGTGCAGCCGCTGCCCAGGCGCCAGTGGAAGGCCGTGGAGAAGGCCTACACGGGCACGCTGGTCGTCTACAATGAGGAGAAGCAAGTCAGCGGACTCCGCCAGCTGCTCACGCTCAGGAAGCTGCGCTGCAAGTGGCGCCAGAGGCTTGAGAAGATCGTCGACCGACTTGACAAGTAGACCCACACAGCTCAGCTATCATGTACACTAGCATATTTATCCAAGGGAGGAGAGGGATCGAACCTCTCCGCGTACAATACACATGACATCAACATTCATCACCACCACTTCATGATTCAGGATTTCACATCTTTGCTGATGCTCTGGGAATGGGCGTAAGCTTCATCAATCCACTTACGAACGTGCTTCATCTCGAGCTGGCGTGCCTCGGTCACTGAAGCCGGGTCCAGTGGGTGGCTGAACATGAGATCAAGATGGTGAGCTCCTCCTGGGATTCTCACGGCAACAACCGAGTCGGACACGGATTCCAGCACGCCAGTTCCTGCACACGGGTCATAGTCTCCGTTTGAGAAAACCAAGTTACTCGCAGCTCGCAGCGCTCGCCGGCCGCCAAAGTGAATCGTTGGCCAATCCCGGTCAGCATCAACTCCCCATTCGTTGTGGCAGCTTTCGTTGTCGGCTTCATAGTCCCATGGCGCACTCCAAAACATGTCGTGGACGCCGTCTTGGCTTAGCGGCCCATACGCTTGCGAACAAAATAGGAAATCCCACAGATTCGCGTCGTTCGCAGACTCGTCGGAGGACGCAGAGAGCTCGTAGCACTCAATGTCCTTCGTGCTGTTGTAGTACACGCCAATTGCCTTCGTGAAAGCCTGGAGCAGTTCTTCATCCTCATCAGCGAAATCCCCAGCCAAGTTGGAGCAGGCGACTCGCATCGGATACGCTGGTAGCTCTGACTGGCCGTTCATGATGTAAGTCGACGGATATGGGTAGTTGCCCATGGACATGTAGTCAAAGGAGCCTTTGGCCCAACCGATGAGATTCTCCACGTCTTCCGAGGTCTCGAGTGGAGTGGAGTCGCACAAAAACATTGATGACCGGACCACATTACGTCCTGCTTCGCTTTCGCTAAGCCTGCGAATCAACGGCCAAACGCGGCGAATGTTCGGGGCGCAGTTGGCAGCAGATCCGGCTGCTGGTGTCGCGTCAAATGTTACCAAGCGCGCGTAGGAGCCAATATCCGGCGGCAACTCGTCCCCAAGGTACTGCAAAATTGGCGCGGACGCAGCAACCACTCCATCGATAATGTGCGGATACTTCATTCGGAACCACGAGCCAAGCATGCCACCGTACGAGCCACCAAAGCCGACAACTGGCAAATTCCGGTTTCCGATAACGTCTTCTTTCAAATGCGTTATGAGCACAGCGTAGTCCGCGAGTGTCTGCTCGATGGAGAGGTACTCTACGTGCTTGATCATGTCAGCACCTCCACCAAATGGCAAAGAATTTCCAAAGTACCGATGCTCCGCGAACACCAACATCGCTCCGAACTCGCGAGCATTCTCCCACATCAAACCCGTGTGGTTCAAGTACAGCTCCACGTCCGCCTCATTCCCCACGTAGAAGAACATCACGCCGTCGCCGTCGCGG